>MU403168.1:0-140797 GCA_022695765.1 Annulohypoxylon moriforme
TTAAATTAAATATTATTAATTAAATATTATATAAATTAAAAATTAATAAAATTTAATAAAATTAAATAAATTTTATAACGTTTAAAATTAATTAACGTTAATAATATTAAAATTATTATAATAAAAAATTTTTAATAAAAAATTTAAGCAAGGATTATAAGTAACATAATACCCCTTTATAAACTTAAGGCAAAATATTTACAATGGTCTTAATGGTAAGGTCAAGCAAGGTGCCCTTACCAAAAAAACCCTGCAGTGGTTAAGTCAAAAGTGGGGCAATGGTTGGTCCATCTATACTCCCTGCTTTTGCTACTAGACCCGGGATACAAGGTACTTAAGTTCACCTCTTCATCTTTATTAATTGATAGGCCACGCGACGCGACCGGATGAGCTCAAAATCGCATTCCTCTAATTTGAGACGAACGTTTATGAATTATGTTGCTACTTTAATGCCAGTAATCTCATTCCAGTCATTTCTTTGACCATTTTTAGATGCGCTAAATGGTAAAGAAAGTCATTGTTCATTCGATGTCTTAACCCGTCTTCGGAATCTTCTCGTCGAGGCGCATCTCAACTCGACAACTCCGGCTGCCATCTTTTATGCATCCCGGAAAACGCCCACATGTTTCGCCGCACTCGGTAACAATTCCGCATAGATGCAGCTGTAGCTGTTAACAAAGCGCAGTATCACTCTGGTACCCGGACGCTTTCAGAATCACAGCTTCGACCGAGGTCATTAGATCTTTAGATCTTTAATTCTTAGGCAGGGTGGCTGGGAATGAACAAAACCATTCATCTACTTCTACTTCTACCAAAGTCATCGTCTTTTCAATTCTGACATCTTTCATCGGAATTTATTCCCAGTCAACCAACCAACTTCTTCCCTTCCGATTAATCGCCGTGAATTATTGTCGTTCATGAGGCATCACCACTTTCTTACCTGCAGTTGAAGTTCCAGCGGTAGGGGTAATCTTAGGTAAGGCTTAAGCGGCTCCCATTTCACTCCCTCGTCATTTCGTATTTCACCTATGTCATCCAATATTCACATTCATTACACGAGGGGTACCGCGTTCACATATAATGACAGCATACCTACCTACCCTTTTTCATTGCACTTTTCATACTTATCAACCTCATCTTTTTTTAAAGAAAAAATGAATGTATAAAACTATGTCATGCACGCCGCTTAGAGATATTTGCACGCCCCGATTTGCCATTCGCCTCACAGCATTCTCGCACAATGCCTCTCTAAGTTTCCTTCATTGTTAGTCTTTACTAATTTGCATTCAGATAGTTGGCTTTCTTCCATCACCTAAGATTACGGAGGTTGTCTAAAGTATAAGTTCACTATGTCATCTCGCAACACTCGTGCGAAAAGCCGTGCGAATGCCGAAAACGGCACTCCTGGTTCACGGCAACCTTATTCTGAACCCCCGTCTGCAGACCTGCCTAGTCTATATCCTATGCATGATGGGTCGTATGGCGTTAACACTCATGTAAATCTTGACAACGTGAGGAGGAGACGGGGTAGGAAGCCTGGATCTGATCTTGTCAACGAGGATGATGAAGATAGACGGTTTACCAGACGAATGAGGGGCAGAGATGGTAGTCGTTTCAACATGGAGAATGATCTCCAAAAGGTTGCAGAAGAGACCGTGGAAGAAGCCAGAAGGGACGAGGGAGCCAACGAGGATCCGGACGAGCAAGATGATATTTGGCTAGACCCATCCCTCCACACCCAGGGCGCACGACCGGGAGCCCTAGCAGGCTCATATCAGGCGGATCGCGGAGCGACTAACGAGGAAACGGGAAATGGCGAAGATCTTGACTCTGAATCAGAAGCTGGCCGCAATTCTATATTAACTGGCTATATTCCTACCCTCAGTGGGCAAAGATTCTATCCCAATCCAGACAATAGAGGTCGGCCGACTCGTGTTACCACACGATACAGATCTGCGGAGCCAGATTCTCTCATCCACAACCGAGAGCCCTCGGTGCCAGTCTCGGCCCAGACTCCCTTTTTCGGACCATCAAGTGGGATTGGTTATCCGAATGATAGTACATCCTTCCGTCCTGGTTCCGCGAAAAGCTTCATCGGCGAAGGCACATTATATGGCGACGCTAGTGTTTATACACCTCAATCGCAGGGTACGTCCCAACCTACATCTCAACCTACATCCCAACCGAAGGACACATCTCGGCAGAAGGCCACATCTCAATCACAGAAGATACAATCTCAATCACAGAAGGCCCAACCTCAATCGAAGGTTCCATCAGCACCTATAGCACCTATAGCACCTATAGCGCCTCCAGGACCTACAGCGCCCACGTCTGGTTCTTCTGGATTGGATTCCACGTTAATCGAGGATCTACGCGCTCAGCGTAGGCAACCTAGGCAACCTAAGCAACCTCCCTTACCCGAACCACGCGCTTCCGAATACCTATCCTCCTGGCGACCGGTCTATGAGCAACCGACGGTTGAAGAACCTACACATGCGGAAGTTCCAGTCGGGAGTGTTCTACGTGAGCAACCAACGTATAAGCAACCTACGTTCGACCAACTCACACTTGAGCGACCTACAGTTAAACAGCCTACGTCACTGGAAGGTCCGCCTAGGGAAAGCTCGCATGGGCAACCAACGTCTCAACCAGTTCCACCCAATCCTCCTTCTGTTCAGCCGACCCAAAGTTCAAGCAATCGTCCGACAACAAAGAGTGACAATGTATTTGATGGCTTAGGGGTAACGGCCCTTGATCCAGCCAATTTCGGATCCGTAACTACCGGTAAAAGTGGCAGTACCGTTCCAGATTCATCTAGGAACCCTATACCCAGGGGGTTATCCCCTGAAGAGTGGAGCATAGTAAGCAATTTTATCCAGGGCATGCGGAGACCGCCGCCACCGACAACAGCTAGCAGACCTCGCGAGCCTGTAAAGCCTCTAAATCATCTATCTCCAGCCGAAATCCAAGCAACAAGGTCTCTGATACGTGATATGGGTAAAGACCCGGCAACAGTGGCGAGCATCATCGACGAGCTAGATAAAGCTGCTAAATTAGTTGGCCCTCCAAAATCAAGTACCGGAGGGATATTTGGCAATCAACATCAACAGCCCCCTCCGGTTCCAGGAGCTGTGCCGATCAACGTCCCAGGACCCCTGGTGAATAATCTTGCTGGAACTAGTGGCCTGGCCCCCGGCCCCCGTGAAAAAGAGGGTGGTGCCGATGGTGAAGATATTAATTTTGATCGTCGGCGCCCTGTACAGAAGCAAATGCTAAAACCGGCAATAAAATCCAGCCCAATCACCAAGCCTCAAAATATTGCTGGGCCACAGTCTGCTCGACCTTCTCGTCGAAAGCGCGACTCGTGGACTGGGTTGACTAAGTGGATTGCAGACAAATGGGATGCAATTCTCGTGTTTTTAACCATCCTCACAGGAGTCTGGGTATTCTTAACTTTCGTTAACAACGGCCCTCAACCATTGGGAGATGAAATCCTAAATGCACCCGGCATACAGTGGCCTCAGTGGGATACAGTCAGAGCCAATGTTCTTCAGGTCATTCCGACGAGTATCCCAAATCCATTCAGAACAATCTGGGACTACACTTCAACACCTAGCCAGGGTGGTGCTAATGCCGGCGGTGGAATACCGGGTGACGCGCCATCGCAAGTTGCTGAAAATCTGGTTGAAAACGTCGCACCGAGAATCCCAGAACAGGTCTTCGTCCAAAGAGATAATAATGGGAGACTGAAAATATCGCAGGACTTTTGGCACGCGTTAAGAGAATTGATTAGGGGAGATGACATCATTCTCACGTTGCAACAAGCTAGGAGGGAAGCGCCAGGCATCTCAGATGCTCATTGGACTGCTATTAGAAACCGGCTGAGGGAGAGTGGCTTGCTGAATCCTCAGCCACCTCCCAATACCGGTGGTGGCCACCCAGTCGTGGAAGATCCTAAGAGGCACTGCGATGAGTGTTGGAGTAAGTGGATAAGTAAAAACCAGGAAGCGTTGAGAAGGGCGGTATCTGGTGTTGCTGTCACTAGAGACGAGTTTATGACTCTATTCAGGCAGGAAGCGAAATCTTACGCGCAGACTATGAACGATGCCTTCACAAACGTGAACGAACAGATCACGCAACTACAGAATGATGTAGCCAGGCTCAGAGACAAGGCTCAAGACTCTCCTAATATATCAAAAGGGGAAATCCAAAAGGTCTGCGATGCCGCAGTGAAGAAAGCTATCCGGGATATAAAGCTCAACGCCATACTCGACGGTCAACAACGGGGTCATGCAAACGATCTATTCGTCAACCAGGTCAACTTTTTCGGTGTCGGCTCCGGCGCGGTTATCGATCCCACCTACAGCTCAAAACCTTGGGAGATACCCAAGGGTTATTTCAAGCCTAGATCCAAGCAGTGGTACCAGCGCGACGGCTGGAGAACACAACCGGTCTCACAAGCCTTGTCTCCTTGGTCCGAAGAAGGCGAATGCTTCTGTGCCGGACCCAAGGCTTGGGGGCTAAGGGAAGAGACAGCATCCGTTCACGTAATGATGAGCCGCAACATAATCCCGCAGAATCTCGTCGTCGAACACATCCTTCCCGGCTCAACTCTAGACCCGGGCGCCATGCCCAGGCACATCGAGGTATGGGCGTACATCGAAGAAATGACACTACGCGACGAAGTACGCGTCTTCTCGACAACCAACTTCCCGCCGACGGGCCCGGAGAAGACGCTCAACGAGGCGTACCTCAAGGTCGGACATTTCGAGTACGAAAGGAAGGAGGCTGGCGACGGCATCCAGGTATTCAAACTCAGCGACGAGCTCGCTCAGATGCGCGCCCATACCAGCAGCATCGTGATCAGGGCTATCAGCAACTATGGCGCCGACCACACCTGCTTCTACCGTTTGAGGATGTACGGCGAGGTCGTGGAGACGGAGCCGTGGAAGGAGTGGAATGGTCGAGAGTGATAAGGAAGGAAGGAAGGAGTAATGATAGCATGTGGATGACTGAGACATGGATGGTCTCTAGTTGTCCTGACGTCAACGGTCACACGTTAGTACGTCAATGAAAGGGGTATTGAAATCACATAGCATAATCAGAACACAAGCACAAAGACGCAGATAATCGAACGGATTTAGTTGGTTATAGTGGCAGCAACTAACTGGCAACCAGTGAAGCAAAGTCAGGAGTTTAGGTGTCAATCGGTTCGCGGGTCTTTGGTCTTGGCGGAGTAGGGGAGTGTATGTACTTGACTGGCTGAATGGCTGGCGGATGGGTGGATGATACCAAAACTTGAGGGTACAGTCTTGCCAAGTACCTAGTAGTTAGAGCTGAATTGCAATGCTGCTTCTTTTAATCGTTGAAGATGATTCACTTGTCTTATAATGTGAGAACCCCGTGAGACCATGTTTGTAATCCACACAATCGTAAACCCCTACCCATACAATATTTTCACTTGCCCAATTTACTTATCCAGACCTCATGATGACGCATTATTGTAAAGCTATATAATTCCTTCCGAGTGAATTCAATAGGAATATTGGGTAAATACATCATAGGAATAATATTGTGCTTAATTGACATGCCCAGTCAACAACAGCTGAACAACGGCTGAGCAACGACTCAACAATAGGTAGACAATAGCTAGACAACAGCTCAACTATAACTAAACCTGGGCTGAACGGTAAATTATAAGCACATATTCAGGTACCATTCATTCAGTTGCAAAATCAAGGGGTTTTACTCTTACGGAATTCAGTGATAAAATACAGTAGACATGGTAGAAAATGCTGTATACATCATATAAAAACATTTGAGGCTTGGGCGGTTTAGGGTGTATGGCCACCATCCGGTCGCTAAAACCATGGATGTATGAATCAAAATTTTACGATGACATAATATAATAACGTCTATTCAATGTAACCCCAAAGGCAAGGAAAATATATGTACCTAAAGGGTAACCTCGAAGGGCTACTAAACCTCTATTTAACCTTTGTGATAAGTTGAGATTTGAACGTTTCCACGTCCCGTGATGTAACGAGTTGGTGAAATTCCAACATGATGCCCCATAGCCAAAAGTCCGCTAATGCTTACCGTCATCTCCATGTAGTCCGCACACCATTTCTGACAGTCCTCTACTCTAATCCATATCTTTCGAAGATTCCCAAGGGAAAGATGTAGGATATTATCGATCCCTACCCAGTCGCTCTTCCCTATCTTCCATCAACTCGTACGCGGGCCTGAACTGCGCTCCATCCGCTTTACTTCCCGACCCCTTCAGCGCCGGGTTCGGATGCGTGTCGTCTATGCCGCCTAGCGACGTATATCCCTTGTCGTAGAGCGGGCAATAGGGGATACCCAGGGCGCGTATGAACTAGTGATAATCGTCAGTAATTTCCCTTTCTCTAAACCACTTCCCCACTACCCCTTTCGAAATCTAGAGAAAAGAAAGCAAAAACTCACCCCCCAAACCTCCCTATAATGCCAATCAATGACCGGATGGACACGCATGAACCTCGGCCAATCCGCATCCGTCTCATCGAAAAACGTCAAATCAGCCCCATGCGGATCGGTGCGTCGCGTCCCGACAAACACAGCCTTGACCTCGGGCCGCTCGCGCAGGTACGCCGTCAACGCCGGCTTCATCGCCTGGTTCGACGTCGTCAGGTCTAGATGGTACGTCGTCGTCGTCGCGGCTACGAACTCGTCGACCTCGATGAAGGGTTGGTGTGGGCGGATGTATAGCGCTTGTAGGCTGCGCGGGAAGGGCGGGGGTGGGGATGTTAGGGGCGTCGTGGTGGCGGTGGTGGTAGGTAGGGGGTGCGTGGACGGTGGTTGCGACGGTTGTAGGCATACGGAGGACGGGAGGGAGGCGAGGATTAGGATTAGGAGGACGAGACAGTCTTTTCCGCCGTTGTAGGAGAGGGAGAGTTCTTCTGGTCTGGAGTTATATATCATTAGTTTGGTCTCGACATATTTCACATATGGTGCGTGGTGTAGTCGTTGTGTAACCGGCGACGTATCCGATATTATCTAGAGAATGGGAGGTGGAAATAAGCAGGATATGCCGTACCTATACCGTCGCAGAGCCTCGTCTATAACACCTCTCGCGACTATTATCTGGTTCTTTACGGAGTTGAGAACTTCGTCTTCGGTCGGCGTGTCGAGGAAGGTGTCGACCTTAGTCTTCAGCTCGCGACATAGCGTCTCTAGCTCTTTAGGCCTGGTGCCGTTTGTTTGGGGCGGGACTGGCCCGTTCTGAGGGCCGGACATGTTCTTTCTAATTATGTATGCTTTTTTTTCTTTGTCTTCCTCTTAGTTTGGTATAATAATAATCTATGACTTCGTCTAGTCTGTAAAGATTTGCAGTCGTCGGTCAGGCTGGGTGTTTGGTCCTTTCAACGCCGATGACGGGGTTGATTCAAGGGACGCCGGATGCCATGCTCTAAGCTCGGTAGCTCTAGGAAAGAGTCGTCGATGTCGCGTCGGACCGAGGCGACATAGGTAGCGCGGCGATGGTGTATCGTCGAACGATTTATATGAGTAAGGTGGACCTTGTTGTCGGCGGTCATCAGCTATCGAGGCTTAGATGTTGAGGATTAAATACGACGTTAGTTCTGCGCCTTACAGTAAGACCAAGAGATTTATGGGTCTTTTACCGCACCCTTGTCCCGCTTCTACCATCGTTGGTAGGAAGGATGGAGGGGTTTTGGAGGGGTTGCCAGGGTCCTGACGGTTTAAAAGAGCTCCTAACTTCGGTCCTTTATGCTTATCGATAGGTACCGAACTCCTCCCAGTGGTCCCCTATTCGAAGCATCGAAGCTTGTGATACAGTCATAGAAACCATAGAAGCCATTAGAATCAAAGCCCACTCGGCTTTTACAGAAGTTCCATAACATCGAAGAGTCCAAAATGCCAAGTTGCTATCCACCTCCCGTATGTGTACCTACATATCGTACCAAATTACAGGAAACATTTAATCTAACCGAAGCAACTTCAAATCTCGGGAGACACGTTGGACGGCACGGAAAGCTACCTATTTTGATGTCCAATACGGAAAACATGTGTACGATGCGGATGTCGCTGTTGGTTCGCCCTCGCATAGAAGCTACTAAGTACCTAGGTAGGAACAGACGCATTTCTTTAATTGATTGATGGATATCATTGGACAATTCCATTGTGTTACAACGTATTAATCGAGACCTAAATATTTCAGTCTTCAAGCAAGCCGGTAGCCAACGCCTCATAGTCCTCCAGGGTATTCGGTGCTTCGGTAACTTCGATGACCTTTCCTTTACCTTTCTTATTCTTGGCTTTTTGTTTCTCATCATCCGAATCATCTTGGAACCATTTCTTTGCTTTCTTCGTCGGACGTCTCTCTTCTTCCGCATCGCTCTCGCTTCCTTCTCCCGCCACCGGCAAAGACGCCATAAGAGCCAAGGGGTCTTCCCCATCGTTGAGTGCTGAGAGTCTCGGCATACCACCCATCGCCTCGCCATTTTCCATCGCTTCCCGAGCCTTCCGTTTTTCTTTCTTCTCTCGTCGTTTATCTTTAGCAAGCTGCTTATCGTCGATATCAGCCTCCTTGACCTTAACAGCTTCATCTTCAACAAATCTCTGCCGCTGGGCCTCTGCCGATCCATCTTGAATGAAGTCGTCTTCATCCTTGATCCTGTATGGATGGTGGGCTGTTCCGTCGTCGTCGAACACTACCTTATCACCCTTGCCCTTGAATTTGAGCATCTTCTTCTTAGATTTAAGCATCTTTTCTCTGCGCTTTGAATCCACCACAAATGGCTCTTCACCACCGAGTCCATCAATTATCTTGGTTCCCGGCGCTGGTCCATTTTCTCCATTGGCACCATCTAGATCATCGCCCTGGAGTACTCGCTTAACCGAGAGGAAGTCATCTTCGTCCTCCTCGTCATTTGCGCCTTGTTCGCCATCGCCAATCATCTTAGCATAATGGTTTGTCAACACATCTTGGTTGGTTCGTTCAAACATGCGATCGTATTTTGTTCGGACTTCGCCCTTCTTCTTTCGTTTCGCCCTGTCTTCGTCGAACTCGGATTCCGAATCGCTGGACATTCCCGCGCGAGGCGCATTCTTCAACTTCTTCACATCCTCACCCTTCTGGAATCGGATTTGGGGTGCGCCGGGCAAACCTAGGCTAGCAGCATATGCATCCAGGTCCAACTTCTTCAAGTCAAAGATTTCCTTATCCTTCTGCAAGTGGACAGAGCGGGTATAACTGACGAAAGCCTTTTGGCCGAGGTACTTCAGATCTGGGTTCTTGAAGCACATGTCCTGGATCTGGTTCTGAATACTCTGTTTCTTCTTTTCCCTCACATTAACTTTATGTATAGGTACTTTTCGCTGCTCGAGTCGTTTCAACATTCCTTCCTCCTCGCTTGGATCCAGGAATAGCACCGCCTTACCATCTCGTTCGTAACGCGCTGTGCGCCCGACTCGGTGAATATAGGTATCGGTATCCTCGGGGCAATCCATTTGGACTACCCAATCGATTGCGGGGAAATCCACACCACGAGCAACCACGTCCGTAGCAAAGAGACATGAATGTTTCGCTGAAGTAAACCTTTTCGTAATTTCCATCCGTTGTATTTGCTTTTGCCGACCGTGTAGATGTAAGAGTGGAATACCAGGCTGTAAGTGACGGAAGCTCTCATACACAAAACGGACCTGCTTTCCTGATGATAAGAAAACAATCATCTTGCTTTTTAGATTGGCCTTGATAAAACCATATAATGTCTCCATCTTGTCCGCTAAAGGTGTGACAAGGTAATGTTGTGTCAATGTTGCTGGGGTTGCGGCGGCGGCGGCTTCATGAACGGCGACGTACTCGGGGTCCTTCAAACTGAGCCTGGCTAAATCAGAAACTTTTTTGCTTTGTGTCGCACTGAAAAGCATAGTCTGTCGAGATTTGGGGAGATGTTCTATGAGGGCATCTACAGCTGATTGGAAACCCATATCCATTATTCGGTCGGCTTCGTCTAGAACTAGCATTTGGAGATTGTCGACGTCGAATCCGGCAGTCTGATCAAGATGTTGTAACATTCGACCGGGTGTACAAACGAGAATATTCATCCTTCCCAGTCTTTCTGCTTCCTCGCGCAAGCTCTTGCCTCCGATAACTAAACCGGCGGAAAAAGTGTGATACCTTCCGATTTTGCGCAAGACTTCGAAAATTTGCACTGCGAGTTCGCGCGTGGGCGAGATGATTAGAGCACCTAGTCCATCGAATTCGGTCCATTGTGCGCGATAAAGCTTCTCGAGGACAGGGACGAGGAAGGCAAGCGTTTTTCCGGAGCCCGTTTTTGCAGCGCCGAGGATATCATGGCCTTTCAGGCCGAGAGGAATTGCTCGAGCCTGAACATCGGTAAGGTTTTGAAAGTGTGATGCTTCTAAGCCAGACGCGGTAGGCTTTGATAAAGGTAATTTCGAGAATTGGGTGTTGTCTTCAGATTTGGGGTCCTAGAAAAGGTTCTGTAAGCTTCCAAATTCCAAGTTCCATCCTTGCAGCAAATATTCATAGGTCGAGGAAAATTTGCGACTTACAAACTCGTCGACAGCATTTTGTAGTTTTTGGAGATCATCCTGGTCTCTTTTTCTCTTAAGCGACTTTGGATTATCCTTTTGTTTCTGCTGCTTTTGTGGCGCACGACCACTCGAACGAGCGACAGCAGGCATTGCGACTTTCGTTGCTATTTACTTTCGATAGAATCGTCGATTTGAAATTTTAGAGAAAAAAAAATGGACTTGGAGGGGATTCTGCCAGAGTGGGTGGGTCTGTGGCTGCAAGATGGCTGACCGCCTTCCAGCCACTAGTAATGTAAATTTTAGTTTAGCTTAAGTAAGCAATAGATTTGCCAAGCTTTCAATGACGAAAGCAAACAGGAAAGAGCGCACATGATCGAATCCCTTCGATCCACAATTATCAACTTTGCATTTACACATTCTCTACCATAACTCGTAACTATTAGACTGATATAAGATGTTAGATTGATTTCATACATATCGACATTTCTTTTCTCTATATACACTATTCGTATCGCATAATATGTCATAAAATAGTCGATAATGAGATGGCTCTATTCCAAGTTCAGCGGCCATGCTCATTCAATTCGATCCAATGAGCCTTATCAAAACTCATCAAAATACGAACAGACCTCATTCGTACATCAATAGAATTTCCAACTGAATTATAGTCTAGCCTTCTCCTTTTGAGAATTGGCCTCCTGGACTATTAAATTGGCGGCGATTTCGGCAACACCCAATACCGTTAACATAGGGTTGATAGTAGGAATGGTTGGGAATACACCAGCATCCACAATGCGTAGATTCTTGAATCCCTTAACCTTCAGCTTCTCATCGACAACTGCCAACTCGTCCTTGGTGGTGTCACCCATCTTCGTTGTTCCGCATGGGTGGTAGACGGTATGTGCTGCCTTTCGCGCGTAGTAGCTTAGGTCCTCATCAGATTGAACTTGAGGTCCGGGCGCAACCTCCCTCTTGATCCAGTCCTTGAACGGAGCCTGTTCTGCAACCTTTCGTGCCGCGCGCATGCCGAATACTAACGTGGCCGCATCGTAGCCTTCAGGGTCGGTGAAATACCGGAAATCGAGGGCCGGCTTGACATTCGGATCAGCCGAAGTAAGGTATAGTCTACCTCGAGAGCGTGGTCGAGGAATGTTTGGCGTCATGCAGAAAGCGTATCCATCCGGAATATCGGGATATCCTAGGCGGAGAGTGTTTAGTGTGAAGGGAATTTGGTAGCAGTGCATCATAACGTCGATAATATCTCCGTCGGAAAGACCTTGCGGGTTAGCAGCAGATTTCTTAGAACCGGCTCCCGGAACCTCGCGACGCAAGAAAATTCCTGCGTCGGAGTCCATAGTTGTCTGGTTTGGTGGGACGGGCTTCTTCAACTCCCACATAATAATACTTTCGGGGTGATCCTGCAAATTCTCGCCGACACCGGGAATATCTTTAACGACGGGGATACCAAGATCAGAAAGCTGCTTCTTGGGTCCAAGACCGGAGAGCATCATTAGACGGGGCGTGTCTACGGCTCCAGCGGACAATATAATCTCAGACTTCGCCTTGACGGTACGCGGGGATCCATCTTTCAATCCTATGCTAATGCTCTCAACAACGTCACCGCTAACATTGATTTTCGATACCCAAGCATCAGTTAAAATCGTCAAATTCGGTCGCTTTTCTTCGCCCCTCAAAATAGGGTGGATATACGCAACAGATGCGCTAGATCGTCGTCCATCATCCGGGTTGTAGCTCACAGAGAAGAAACCAACACCAGGTTTCAATGATCCAGTTTGCGCAATCTGCTTGTTGAAGTCGTCGATCACGGGGATGTCAAGTGCCGAGCTGCATGAGTTGACCCAATCTTTGCACAATTGATTGCGGTGTTTTTGATGAACAGGTTGAATGGTATTCTTCAACTTATCCATCGCCTTCATAAATACGGGAAAGGTCCAACCACGTGCTCCCAACGACTGCCATATGTCCATATCATACTTGAATGGCCTGAAAGAAATCAACGTGTTGTGTGAAGAGCAACCTCCCAGCACTTTCGCTCGCGAATGTCTGATGAAAGAGTTGCCTATGTGTTACGGTAAGATAAGATACAATCAAACGCGGGGTGTCAGACTTACCCATAGGTTGCTCTGTGGTACCATAGTCATAGTCCAGCTCACCGCCCAGCAAATTCAACCATTGCTTGAGGTCGAGTACGCGGTCATCCATGAAATCGCTAGGACCAGCCTCGATGAGGAGCACCTTCTTGTGCGGGAGATACTCCGCTAGCCTTGCGGCGACGACGCAGCCAGCCGTGCCTCCGCCGACGACTACATAATCGTACTTATCGGAATCCGATACGGGAAGCTGGGTAGTAGTCATCTTGATCTCGCGGCAGCTAATTTGTCTGGGAATAGTTGACGATCAGCAAGGCACGAGTATGTAAGTCTAAGCTGCAGGTCTCGAACGCTCCAATTGTGAGGCAGTCAGTGGTTTATTAATCTCACAGAAACTTTCGGGGGCGTTCGGGGTGGACGACGAGCAAACGTGCCAAGCCGGGTCGGGACTCGGTCTTGCGCTGTAAGTGATTTTAGTTTGGAACTCTTATCATCCATTATTGGCCAGTGAAGGCGTCAAGTCCCTGTACATGCAGGCGAAATCCTGTGGGCTGAGCGGTGAATGGCCTGACTCGTCATAAGCCAGCAACGCGTGGGGAGCACTAGTTCATCGGTGGCTGATCCTATTCTGGTTGGGAAAAGATAAACTTCTTAATAATTTCTAGCCAACTTTTCCAGTTTTCTAGTACCCCATACAGCCCATAATACCTAAAAATTAGCTAATGCAAGGGCATTCTCTTAAAGAACCTTGAAGCCATTTTGGCAAGCCTACCAACCTACCAACCGCCACGGAGCCCGCCACCATCGAATTTTCTTATCTCGAAAAGAAACTTCCTTTGTCCCAGAATCTGACGACGTAATCAACGCTAGCAACTAAAATAGATAAGCTGCCGCGAGACCGAGCTCGTCCGGAATCTCTGTATCAATCTCGGGATCATCACTAGCATCCCCTCTAAACCAGATTGTCACCAATCGGGCGGGGTCAGAGAGCCGCAGGGTGCCAATACCGCTTCTCCGCTTCGACTTGGAATGACGTTACATATCCAATCCGGTCCGAACTAACTGAATCTCCACGTCCGAAATTCGTGTTTCAAGTGCTAGCAGGACGGCTAATAGTACGGGAAATCGTCCCTAAAGTTCTAAACGCATCAAATTTTTCATTAGCGTATTCCACATCGGCGATAGTTCATAACAAGGGCCTCCCTGTTAAAGATAAGACTTATACGACGTGCCAACCGACGTGCCATTCATAGCCAGCCTTGTGATTTAGTCGAAAGAGAAACGAAGACGCCTTGGTAAAGCAGCGAAAGAATAGTGCTTACAATCAGCAGCCACTATCTTTTGTTTATTATCAGGGCTTTTGGAGTGTAACTGAACAAACCACCCTCCATCGATATCGGCATCATGGGGTTCAGAGATGTAGACCGCCACACGTTCTTCGCTGGCGCACCGCAGCCTTCGGCAGAGTCCTCCGGTAATTACGAAACAATCGACCCATCGACTGGCAAGCCTGTCTGCAAGATACATAATTCGTCAACAAAATCAGTCGATGCCGCGATTCAATCGGCACAAGCCGCCTTCCCGGCTTGGTCCAGCACGCCGCCCATAGAGCGGGCGCGCATCTTACAGAAGGCCGTCGCTCTCCTGCGCGAGCACAACGATGCGCTCGCGCGCGTCGAAACCTTCGATACCGGGAAGCCGTACTCCGAGACGTCGACGGTAGACATCGTCACCGGCGCCGACGTCCTCGAGTACTTCGCCAGCCTGGTCGCCAGCGGCGGCCTCAACGGTGAGTCCTTCCGCCTCAGGCCCACGGCGTCCGTGTACACGGCCAAGGAGCCGCTGGGCGTGTGCGCGGGCATCGGAGCCTGGAATTACCCAATCCAGATCGCGCTATGGAAGTCCGCGCCGTGCTTAGCCGCGGGCAATTGCATGGTGTATAAACCGAGCGAGTTCACCCCGCTGCACGCGGAGTATCTCGCCGACATATACAGGAAGGCAGGCCTTCCGGACGGCGTGTTCAACGTCGTGTACGGCGCCGCCGATGTCGGAGCGCATTTGACGAAGCACCCGGGTATCGCGAAGGTCAGCTTTACCGGCCAGGTCAGCACGGGGAAGAAGGTCGCCGGCGCGGCCGCGGGGGAAATGAAGTACGTGACTATGGAGCTCGGCGGCAAGAGCCCGCTTGTCGTGTTGCCTGATGCGGAGGTCGAGCAGGCTGTCGACGTGGCGTTGATGGCGAATTTCTTTAGCACGGGGCAGGTGTGCACGAATGGCACGCGTGTGTTCGTGCCGTGCAAGATGAAGAAGGAGTTTGAGGCTAGGGTTCTGGAGAAGGTGAAGTTCGTTCGCGCCGGGGATCTGTTTGATATGTATACCAACTTTGGCCCGTTGAGTAGCAAGGCGCATTATGAGAAGGTTATTCGGTACGTGAAACATGGTATCGAGACGGATAAGGCGACGCTGTTGTGTGGTGGGTCGGAGCCGCCGGCCGGGTTGTCGGCGGAGTTGAGGCAGGGGTATTGGGTCCAGCCTACTGTGTTCACGGACTGTACGGATGATATGAAGATCGTGAAAGAGGAGATTTTCGGGCCGGTTATGACGATCTTGCCGTATGATACGGTCGATGAGGCTGTCAAGCGCGCGAACACGACGGAGCTGGGACTCGCGGCGGGTGTCGTGGGTCGTGATATCGATTTGTGCCATAGCGTGATTGCGAAGCTGGAGGCGGGTATTACGTGGATCAATACGTGGGGCGAGAGCCCGGCGGAGATGGCTGTCGGAGGGTGGAAGCAGAGCGGTGTTGGCGTGGAGAATGGACGGAGGGGACTCGAGGCGTGGGTTCGGAATAAGAGTACGTTGGTCGAGATGGGCGGGAGCGTGCCTACTGTTTTTTCGAAGTTGTAAGCTGGGAATGGTGAGTAAGGTAGGGTGGATATGTAAATGAAAAAAAAAATCGTATGGTACGTACGAATGAATGCCTTAAACGAGGTAGGGAATTTGGAAAGAAAAATCCTAAAATAAAATAAAAAATAATTCCTCAACAGCCAAGACCAATCCAAAATTACCTAATGATGATATCTTATTCAATCAAAGTCAAGATGCTTCTTCGAGTCCCGGCGCAAGACTAGGAGCTCAATGAAAAATAATATGAATCACCCAAAGGGTGTTTTGGTTCCAAAGATTCCAAGTTGAACTTGAGTTGCCCCAATCCAACCACACAGCGAACGACAAAAGAGAACCCCAAAGGAGCAAGGAGAAGAAGAGACAAAAGAAAAAGAAATGGAAGAATATCCAACATCTGACCATCCAAGAAGAAAGGGAAAGGCGGATCGTCAAGTATGTTCGATATTCCCGCTGTGTGTGGGCGGGCGGTACGAGGAAGGAAGAAAAAGGAATGAAAAGCTGATGGGAGGAGAGGCGCGTGTATATAAGTTTTCCTGGCCAGACTAGGGCGGTAAGTATCATTTTTCTGCCGCTGTTGCTACGGTGAGTCTCATAGGTACGTAAGGGTGCGTTGCTAGGCGACTGAGTCACTAAATCTAAATGGAAAGGGTTTGATACAGTGTATTGGGATAGTAGGTAGGTGACGACTCCCGGCTAGGTACCTAATCACTAGAACCCGACAACATGATCATGCTGGCATTTCGATCAGTATTTGGGGCTGGATGTCAACAAATAAGGCCAATCAATAATATTTCAACCTTGAAATCCCCTTTTCTTCAACGGACATACTTCATATTCCACGACATAATCAAAGTCCTTATTCTTAATACTACGGATTTTAATCTTTCCCGCAAGTTTACATAGGGATCCAAAGTCCATCCTTATTAATATCAGCCTACGCAATCTCGCAGCTGTGCTGACAACTGCCCCGGAGTCTTGGCAATAGTATTCCTTCTAAATTTAACCCGACGGTTATCGTAACGATGCGGCTTCTCGGTTATCGGTCTAAAACCGTTTTAATAGGTCTTAGGACGGCTGTGTATAGGGCTGTTCCGTAGATCTCCCCGGTCTACCGCCGATCTCTTAGGCCTCCGTTGTGGGCATTGCAAAGGATCCATCTAGACCGGTCGCATTGCGGAACCAATAAGGGCGGATCTCATCTTAAATAGAATACTACGCTGTAATAGATGTTATATCTCCATTCGATAATTGTACGGCCAAACCCTGCATCTCAGTCATCAGCCCTGTGCGGCTATATAAAAGAAAGCTTACTTCGACGTCACCTATGGCGTAACGAGATTATGTTTCTAGACAAGTTAGACCGCCACGACCATCCATAGGACTCCGTTTAACCTTCATACGACAAGATGGAGATTTTACGCGAAGCTATGCGATCTCGATACTCGATGTTCATAGCTATAAAGGCCTTGGCATGCCAAGGTCGAAATCGAGAAAATTCCAAGCTCATCAGATAATAAGAACAATTATCACATGAAAATGGCGAAAACAACTTTACTCCACTCAGTATGGCTGACCACTCTGTTTTTCTTCTTTGCGACCTTAGTGTCATCTTCAGGAGCAGTACACAGCGGAGAACCCGCCATCTATAAGACCAACTCGGCCGTCGTACCTACATCGACAGGCACACATCCAAAACCTAGTGGCGACTCCAAACGTATCGTCCAATATGCCCAGACGATTTATGCACCGTCTTCCGAGAATAAAGTCCACATCAATGAACTCGTCAACTCCACACGTCCGATTTACGCGACAAATGTTATCTGGGGAACTTGGTCCATCTGGGCCAACAAGACAATGACCATAGCCAAGGACGGAGTCAACATTGACCCCGGCCTCTCCTCCAACTCCTGGGCTTGGGCAGAGATGAAGACCGTACAGAAGGCTGGTGTTCCAGTTTCTATGGGTATGCGAGGTGGCTGGGGCAACTTCAACAACAATTCGACCTTCGACGCCTACTACAGTGTCCTACATGACACGCTAAAGAAGTACAACTTCGGCGGTATGGACTTCGACATTGAGGACTACACTGACGGCAACACCCACGCCATCAAGCTCGACCCAGTCGTCAAACTCGTCCAACGTCTCCGCAAAGACTTCGGCCAAGACTTCGTTATCACCCTCGCGCCCATCTCAACAGCAATGGCAGGTGGCGACAACCTAAGCGCGTTCAGCTACGAACAGCTAGAGAAACGCTGCGGCAACGACATTTCCTGGTACAACGTGCAGTTCTACTACGGCGAGGACGAGCTTGCATCGACGAGTACCGTGGACGCTGTGATGAAGAACGGATGGAAGCCTGAACGCATTGTTGTCGGTATGATGAGCACACCCGACTACGATCCTTTCGTCCCGCTTGCCAAGGTCGCGAAGACTTTGCATACGCTTAATCAGAAGTATCCCAGTCTAAAGGGTATTGATGGTTGGGATTACTATGATCAGAAACCTGGTGGATATTCGAACCCGTGGGAGTGGCCGAGGTGGGCGGCTCAGCAGATGGGAATGGCTAAGGGCGGTAATGGTGCTGCTCCTAGCTCCGGCGTGGCGAGGAGTTTTAGGGCTTAAGTCTTTTCGTATATACCATATAATAATGGTTCTGCTGTCATCGTAATCAAGAGGGTTGGGGGTATCGACATAGACTAGAAGGATGCAGTTAATGGGTAGATTTGTAGAGTTTCTTTAGGTAAATAGATGTTAGAATGTACATCCGGTATCAATAATCGAGCAAGCCTTGTCTATGACTTCAGACACCTCCTGAATCGACGCGTTCGCGCCTTGAATGTCGTCGTCCTCGATGCATTCGGTGACACATGGGAAGGCAACTCCGTCGTAACCGGCCCATAGTCCAGGTGCGAAAATCTAGGAATGTTTAGATGATATATGCCAGCTAGATTATTCCGGGGAAACACTTACCAAATGCTTATACCAAGGTCGTCCGGGTAGCCCGCCCTTTGGACATAAGAATGACCTCTCAATTTTCATATAAACTTTGCTAATCTCTGCCACATCCGGAGAATGTTGGTGAGATTTTCCTAATTTTGCGCGCTGCACGTTCTTATCAAATGCATTCGTAGATACCTCAAACCTAGAGGTCGATTTCTCCAAAGGTCCAAGTTGTAAGCCAGATATACCCTTTTCACTTAGGGATTTTATATGTTGTTTTAATGCATTTGAGTAGTCGGATGCCCTGAAGGGCAGCACTGGTACTCCGGCAAGTTTGACAGTTAGAAGACCCCAGAGTCTGGCCATGGCTAGATGTTTCTTAAATCCCGGATCCCCGAATCTGTCAACCCAATAGTAGCTATCGTAGTTAGAATGGTACGGATACACGGCCGTTCCCCTCTGATTAAAGAGTATGTCTATGGAAGAAATACCGAGGTGATGAAAGAAGACCGTGTAGTCGCTTCCGGTGCCCATCACAGTCAAGTTAGGATGGTCGAGGTGCTCTGAGGTTTCTTGTTGAAGGCGTAACCAATCGTCGTACACCGTTTTGCCTTCATTAACTGGCGAAGGTATAAAGGCTGCTGTTTCGCGAAGGGCATGAGCTAGTAATGGGCTTCCGTAAGCCCCGAGAATATTGCCGCCATTTGTGGCCTCGTCCACATTTATGTCTATGATTGTTAGGTCCACGTTGAGTGGGTGAAGGGCTCAAGCTTACAAGCGACGCAGTTCTCCGTCAACCATCCCGCATGATGTTCGCCGAACTCGGTGGATCCTACAAGTCCGTATTCTTCGTTATCCCAGGACGCTAGAACACTACATATTATTCATTAGAATATATGTCGACCTGTAGTTAGGCAATTATTAGGTTCGGGCTCACATCTTTCTGTACGGTTTCCAACTTTTCTCTACAAGACTGCCGAGTCCCCTAGCGACTTCATTCATCGCTGCACTCCCACTCACAGGGTCAACAGCGCCACAGCACCACGAATCATGATGATTGCCTATGATAATGGTTTCGTCTGTTAGACCTTCAATAGTCCCAATCACATTGTATATCGGAGAATATCGGTATTCGCTTTCGGCGCATAGCGTCACATTGACTTTGCTGGGACCTGTCCAATAATCAACGCCATCTAAAGTCCCTTTCCAATCGTTTCCCGCCTCGCCAAACTCCTCGGGGCTCAACCCTTGCTCATTCAATGCTTCTAAAAATGGTATCGCATCGCTGAAAGATATCGGTAGGGCAGGAATGGAAGGAATTGCGCGCTTCGGATCTTGTCGTTTCGTTTGATCGCCTGGTAAACTAGGATAGCCCGGCGTGGTGGGGTCGCCAACCGAGACGGAGAAGAAATCGACACTGCCGCGTTGGATGCTTTTTGGATGTCTTGCCGGCCCATGAGGGTACGCTTTGTACCCGTTCTTGACGGTATATTCCCCATCTTCTTGGGGATCACTGTATATAATGACTCCGATTGCGCCAAATTGCTCTGCTGCTCGGATTTTCAATCCCCTGAAGACTTTGCTATACTTGCAGATCACGATTTTGCCTTTCACAGAGATGCCTTTTGAATCGAGAAACTGGAAGTCCGATAACATGCCAAAATTTGCGTAGACGAGCTTCGCGCTCACTGTATCGTGAGCGCCGAATCCGAAGAAGGACGGTAATCCATTCTGCGGGGCCGAAGTTGGGTCCTCGGCCACCTCATCCTCAACCAGGCTGGCATCAAAAGCGATCGAGCCATCTTCGCGATGTAGTTGTAGGGCAGAATGTTTTGGAAAATTCTGCAGTACGTCGTACCGGACAAGCTCGGTGGGGATACCATAAGAACGCCACAAATCTCGGATGCGTTCCGCGTGCTGCAGGTCGCCGGCGAGGTGTGGTTTCGCACTGTACAGCTTGGAACAGGAACGAAGTTTCTCAACCTCTGGGATCTTGATGATAAGCCTTTCGGCGTCTTCCTGGCTCAAGGCCCGCATGTTTTCCCATCAGTGGCGTCGTATCATTGAATTTATTAGAATTTGTCATGGTCTTGCCGACGAATGTACAGTTTATATATTAATTATTCTTACTCCGCGGGGTCAATCCCCTGAAGGAGATGCCCGCCCCCTTAGCTTCCCTCTACCCACATATATCCACAATTACTCGCATGAACATCCGAATACAATCCAGATAGTCGGGAATGTCAACAGCTTCATCGGGGCGGGTATTGTACTTCCCTCCAGGTCCGCATACAATACCTTCCATACCGAGGGACTTGTAGAGATGCCCGGCGTCGGACCCATAGAAGCAAGTTGGGGCGAGGACTCCAGTAGGCTGCTCCTTACCCCTAATTGAAAGATACGCGTCGTTTAGAGACTTGACCAGTTTGGAATCCCTCGATACTTCGAAGGCTGGCATTGTCGGTTCAAACCTTTGCTTCAACTCAAACGTCATTCCTGGAAAGCCTTCTAAGCACTTCTGGATTACCACCCGGGTATCCTTCATAACACCTTCTTGAGTCTGGCCGGGCGCATATCGCGCGCTACCCGCAAGCTTACATACATCAGCCACTTGCGCAGGCCGCCATTCTGCCAGTTCCTTCCCGAGTGCCCCGTGCACGATACCAACTTGGAGCCTATTACATTTCTCGTGCTCCTTACTCCTCGCGCCCCGAAATTTCATACCATTGAGCTCAGGAATCAATCGACACGCCGCCATGATAGCATCTTGCGCTTCCTCTCTCGCGGACATATGACGCGTGATACCTTTCAGTGTGATTTCAAATGTCAGGGCTTCGGCGTGCATGGTCACTCACTGCTTTGATGTCGGAAGGTTCGCAATTGATAAAGTAATCGGCCTTAATCCTCCCCTGCTCGATCAAGGCCAGTGTGCCTACACCTCCCTGGAGTTCCCCCACTACGTACGTCAGGATCACGTCCGCGCGGGGCGTCCAGCCGGCAGCGATCAGAGTTTTAACAGCACAGAAATAGGCTGCACATCCAGACTTCATGTTGCTGACGCCGATGCCATAGATGAAGTTTTCGTCGATCTTCCCCTCCCAAGGGTCTATTGTCCATCCTTCGGAAACGGGGTTCGTATCCAGGTGGCCGTTGAACAAGAGTGATTTCGGTGCCTCCTCTGTGGCGGACGTGCCCCTCCCCCTCCAGACGCCCAGCGCATTTTGTCTCCTGCCACCGTCGAAAGGAATCAATTCAGATTCGAGACCGATTTTCTCCATCTCCTTGGCCATATAGCCTGTCGCCTCCAATTCTCCATCTGTTTGAGAGTAGCTCTTAATCTGAACGAGCTTCGATAGGAATGTAAGACATTCGTCTTCGTTGATTTCTGGTATCTGCATCTTGGTTGATTTATTGAATTACTTTCGCTGGTATTGTTGTTAGAGCGTGTCAACCGCCAGAATTGAAGGAGCACTCCCACTGTAATTCACTAATCGGTCGCTGTTGCAAACCGCCTAACTGCACCCGGTCGCACTTTCTACAAAGCCTAACGCTCGACGATTTAGCCAATAAGAGCGCTAACTCCAACCGGGGCAGCTACGGCGAAAGCCACCGAATGTCTTTCCTGAAAAGGCAATTTCCTCGGGGCGAGCCGAAGGAAGGAGATACCCGATCCCCAAAAGACTAGGTAAGTTAGTCTAACCGATTATCAACGGCATATGGCCCCTCTATAACGGTTGATAAGGCTCCTACTATTCGATAGTATATCTTGAATCCTAGATACACTGACCGTGGAAATACCAGGGGCATGGAAGATAAACAGCGATGAATTGGAGATATGACCATGACATTCGGCAGTTGGTGCCGACGACGCTTTGGTTTGTATTTGAATGAAAATGTTCCCCTCTCAGCTTGTATGAGGCTGTGATTCTTTACGTGCATCCACGGTTTCGGGATATTTATTTTCAATACTGAAATATTCAAGTTATGGGTGGGAGCGACAATATCGAGCCCGCCGCGGCCCCTCGCGATAGCATCGCCGACGTGGAGGTAGCGATGAAAGGGGAAGTCGCAGATGAGGGTATTGAGCTCTTCGATGAAGCCGGTCCCCAGCCCATCTCCCAAGAAGCGAAAGATGCAGTTCGGAGAAAAATAGACCTCCACCTTCTCCCCTTAATGTGTGCTCTCTATGGGCTAAACTACGTCGACAAGGTCGCCCTAGGTTGGGCTGTCTTGTTCAACTTCCGCCAAGACCTCGGATTGGTTGGGACAGAATATTCATGGGCCAGTTCGATGTTCTACTTCGGTTACCTGATTGCGCAATACCCTGCCAACTATATCCTTCAACGATGTAGAACGGCAAGAGTTCTGAGCTTGTCCGTCATCAGCTGGGGCGTTTTGATGATCGCGTGAGTCCTACATACCCAATGCATATCGCGTTCTATTGAGGAAGGCTAATGACAAAGTAGCCATCTTGGACTGCGCAATTTTGCTGGTTTAATGGTCATCCGTTTCCTCCTTGGTGTCGCTGAGAGTGTCGTCACACCCGGCTTTGTGCTCTACACATCTATGTTCTACACTAGACGCGAGCAAGTGATGAGGACTATGCTCTGGGCAGCGATGCAAGGAGCTTTCTCCATCATTTCCAGTTTATTATCGTACGGACTCGGCCATATCACGAACACGGCGCTCAAGCCATGGATGTATATCTTCTTGGTCCTCGGCCTCCTCAGTATGATCGTCGGCTTTTCTTGGCTATTTTTCATGCCCGAGACGCCTAATAAGGCCAAATTTCTCACGCACGAAGAACAGATCATTGCCGTTCAGAGAGTCGCGGAGAACATGATGGGGATCAAGGGGTATCAATGGAAGAATTACCAAATATGGCATGCGATTAAGGATGTGAAAACCTGGCTTCTCCTCGCATTCGTCCTTTTCATCCAGTTGCCGAATGGTGGACTGACAAGTTTTGGCTCACTGGTAATCTCCGGGTTCGGGTTTGATTCGTTCAGAACACTACTCATTGGCCTTCCGTCATCCGTCGTCAGTGCTGGGAGCATGGTTGTATGGGGCTTCTTGTCAATTAAATATGGCAACCTGCGAACTTTGGGAATGATAATTCCACTACTACCTGCCATTGCGGGAATTGCCGCAGTCTATGGCACGATAGGTACTGGTGCCAATAAATACGGCAGAGTTGTCGCCTACTGGCTGATCAATTCTTATGCTGTCACGGTTCGTCTCCATTTTCATCTCATTTACATGCGATATTTACAAGACTAACTCCAATACAGTGGCCTTTCTGTCTCACGATTGTTGGACAGAATATTGCTGGTCACACTAAACGGGCGTTTACGAATACACTCCTCTTCGTCGTATTTGCTGCCGGAAATATCGCAGGTCCGTTCTTCTTCCGCGATCAAGACGCCCCGAAATATGTGCTAGCTATCACGACAATTCTTGTCTTCTTTTGCGCAGCGTTACTCTGTGCAATTGCGCTTCGCTACTACATGATTATGGAAAACAAGAAAAGAGATCGCCAATTCGGAGCGCTTGAGACAACCCAAGAGAAGTTAGACGGCATGAGGCTAGGCATGCACGACAAGACTGATCTTGAGAACCCAGACTTCCGATATGTTCTATAGTAATAGTGAAACAGGAGTTGAGTTCGACGGCAGGCGAAATAATATTAAAGCAGTTTATATTTTATCGCCAAAGCCCTTGTGCTTGACTTCAAGAGGGTTATTATGTTAACTCTATACCGCACCATCCGACGGACATTAATGCATACCTAGTATGTAAATATGATTTGCTGGGATGGCGGAATTTACGGCCATCGACCGTCCGAACTCCGTCGTCCTTACCACTTGGACACTTACCTCGGTTGTTATCTTATGACATACACACATATGAGAATGTATCGCGCCGAGGCTAAATGAAGGCATAAGAAAGACATAAGAACGGCCTCTAGATGGTAGTTACCATTACCATTCAACCTCCAGCAACATACGGTCTCGTCTAGTAACTATCATGCATCCAGAACTTCAAGTTGACGTCTTTTTCTCCTTTCGGAGCCCCTACTCTTATCTTGCTGCACCCAGATTAGCGGATATAGCAAAAACCTACAATGTAGACATTCGCCTCCGACCCGTGCTTCCGCTCATTGTGCGCAGCCCAGAGTGGTTCGTGACCAGCAATCCACTTCTATTCAAATATATCGTCGCTACAGACTGTCCACGAGTGGCCGAATACCTGAATCTGCCTTATCAATGGCCGGATCCAGACCCCGTCAACGTCGAGATTGATGCGGATGGTGTCTATAAAGCGGCTAAAGATCAGCCTAACATATACCATTTGGTATACTTGGGTATATTAGCCGAAGAAAGAGGGCAGGGGATTCCATTCGCGAATGAAGTATCTCGAGTCATTTGGTCTACAGATGGATGGGATCAAGGCAACCATCTCGCGGGAGCCTCAAGGAGAGCAGGTCTTGATCTTGCAGAAATGGACGCCGTGGTTCTCAAAGACGAGGCGAGGCTAAGACAAGTTGCGGACACAAATTTAAAAGCGCTTGAAGAGGCTGGACACTGGGGAGTCCCAACCTGCGTGTTTCAGGGAGAACCTTTCTTTGGACAGGACAGGATAGATCTGCTATTATGGAGGCTTAAGCAGAACGGGCTGGTAGAAAAGGCAAAGTTGACTTGATTGTCTAAGGACGAGCAACAGAGGGTCAGTGATGAAAATATCATTTTGGCAATGTCAATTAGCGGTTTGGCGGCCTAACTTTCATATCGCGCCCTATGTCTTCAGTGCCTATTTAGCGAGTGCGCCCGCTCAAGTACTGCCATACTCAATTCGTCTCTTGATGAATGTCCATTCCATCTTAACTTCTAAGCTTACGACGTGTTCCTCACACCTCTCATCCGTGGAATTTCTCCAGCGCCTGGTCAACCATGCTTCTAGTCTCACCTTCATATCTCTTCTGAGCAGCCCTCAAGCCATTCTTCCAGACCTCCAGCCTCTCACTATTGAAGCCCCTCCACCCCTTTCTCTTATAACAATTTCCAGGAAGCCCGATATTATCCTGGAGAACAAGTTCGTTCTCCACGTTCCTCAACAATGTATCGCCCGCGTAAATAATCCACAAGCATGCTGCTCGTAATGCCGTGTCCGTCGGCGTTGATGGGGCGGAGGCCTTCTCAAACGCTTCTCTCATGGCCCAGAGTGCAAAGATCGAAAAATTCAGGCGGCTCTTAATCTCCGACGGATCATCAACGGGAGAGAGCGCCGTAACTTGCGCTAAGAAGGCGGACTTATTCTCCCAACTAGTTTTCTCTTCCGGAGTTGCATTTGCATTCTGTGGGTCTAGATTACTTGTTAGTCTCAACATGGTCATTTGTGTACCCCTCTCCCTCATTTTCTTCCATAGCCTTACCGAAATTCCATTCTTCACGAAAGCTCATCCCGATACGTGGAAGGTCAGTATATAGTTTCTGGCCGTCACATTCTAGAGGCGTCGACGTGTCTAGATTGAGAAACGTTGTTTGCTGCAGCTGGATGAGGAACTCAACCAGCTTTAATTGCTGAGGTATGGGTGTACGCGAAGCGATGTCGATCACGGATTCGAACAGTTGTTCGCAATGCCAGCCCGGGGTATATTCGCCGTCGGGTGTACTTGATATGTTCAGGCCGAGTATTGACTCTATTGCGTTCGGGACTGATACATCAGGCTGGCTTACAAGAGAGTTCAGTATTTTGAACTCGTCTGAGCCTTCTAGCCGAGAAACAGAATACGCCATGGCTGTCTAGTGAAAAATATAAAAATTTGAAGATAGAATGTACAGATTGAATATCGTGCGCTGGAAGTAAGTCGATATTAAGATAAATTACGCTCGTTGTAAGAAGATTAAATATTGGTCTTTACATAGAAACTCGGAGAGCTCACTTTAGTAGGTGAAGAGAATGCAAGGCACTCTTTCGGGCACATTTAGCGATCGAGCGCCCTGGACGTCATTCTAATTACGTCATCAGTTAACGTCCAATCAGACAGATAACCGTGAAATGAGGACTCTGACAATGGTTACACAGAGTCCTAGTTTGTAATACTGCAATTAATTAATTAAAAACGGGTAGGATTACCTGTATCATTTCCTATCCTTTTCAATATGAGGCATCTCACCAACACGAGGCCGAAATAGTTATCATACCAACGCTTATGCATAATTACTTACCTACCTAGTAAGTATTCAAAAGCGTATATCGATATACTTGGTTATTACTCGCTTTGTTAACCGAAGAAAAGTGTCTGGTAATATTTGAGCCGTCCCATCCGTGAAACGAGCCCTGGTGTAACTTGAGGGAGTAGGTAAGCTTACTGGGTACCTAATATGAAGGTAGCATTATGTGGAAGCATCTTCATATATAGGTTATATATGACTAAATATTACGCATCATGACGATGTTTGAATTTGATGCAGATCATGAGTGACGATTGTTACCCGGTTAGTATATCAGACAATTACCTACCTACTGAATGAATTACAAAGTGCAGGTAGATAGCCTACATACCCCTTAGATACAGGGCGTAGACTTACAGCTACCCGATATTCCGGAGGAAGGCTTATGCTCGCAGCTGAAATTAAGGCACTCCCAGTCTCTTAACGAGTGCTCTTAATTTAGAACTCACTTTCGCCGACGACTTCAATAGGGGTGATCGAAAGCTCGCATTTACTTGCTTTTGAAATATTCTAAGCGACGGGTCGAGTTACAGTTGGGGGCAGTTCAATATCTATATAAGTTGTCCGTGAAGCACTCCAGAATTCACTCGAGCTCCTTCTCTACCACCAAGCACAGGAACATCCAAAACTAACTGAGCTCCTACATAGAAAAATATTTTTTTCCCCATTCTTCAATATGTATTTCAACCTGAAGTCTACTCTCCTGCTCAGCCTTATCACTGTGGCTGTTGCATCGCCCACCAACTCTGAGCTCTACGCTAGGAAGATCGATAAAGACGTCAACTGCGGCGGTACGGTCATCAAAGCAGATCAGATTGGAACGACTTATTCGGAGGCGTCGAAGAAAGAGGACAACACCGTTGGCAACATGCCCCATACATACGGTAACGCCGAAGGGCTCTTCAATAAAGCCACAGACTTAAAGGAATTCCCCCTATTGCAGGAGGGAGTCTGGAATGGAAGAGGCGGTAAGTCATAATCTTACAATACATACTAGGTACTATATAAGTCGTGTAGTGAATTACGTGCTAACTCAAATCTTTCCACCGATAGAAAAGGGAAAGTTTCGCGTTGTCTGGCAGAAGAAGAAGAGCAAGAAGACTTATAAGGGAGTTATGTATGAGAAGAACGTTGGCGCCGGAATGACCCAGTGCACAGAGGTTTAACATAGATTTGAGGCATAGCGAAGCCATTGTCTTTGCTTGGATAAAATGTTCGCAATTGTTTTGTATCTATCTATTTCTTACTCTCGTTTTGTATAGTTCTACCTTTGACAGGTGATATTGGAAGGGTTAGATGGTCGAGGCTTGCCATAACATTAGGCTGTGTTATATAAATCAAATTGCCCCTGAGTTATTTGAACCTTGGCTAGACATGACCTTACCCCTATTGTATGAGACTCTGACTGCTCTGTTACGCCTTGGTAGAGCCCATTGTTTAGCAATTTAATGCATTCGCAGGTGAAAATTCATATTGATGATCGGAATGGAATAGGGTACGCTTTAAATTTAATTCATTGCTATTGAATCGTCGTTGAATTTATACTTGATTATTGATTACCTGGTGATCGCATGCCACCAAGGGTCAGAGCTAGGGTCAGGACCGATAACCTTTCCTAGTCACTCCTGTTCCCTTGAAGAAAAAGAAATTTGATCGATGTAATAATAGATACCTAGTATTGAATGTTGTCACAATAAGACCAAAAAAGTTAGACAAATGGGAAAAAAATAATATTGCCCCCACACCGGATTGAACGATGGACCTCAGCATTAGTAAATTGTAACTATATTCAAGAAGAATTATCACAGTACGAGTGCTGCGCTCTACCACTGAGCTATAAGGGCCGCTTGGGATTGGTCATTTCTTGCTAAAGGTGCTATATATCCTGATTGGTAGAATGTGGAGTAAGCTAGCATGTAATAGGTTGTTGTGCACCTTGATGGTGCGGAGCATACTGTGTAAAAGGTGAGATTAGTAAACTGTCAAGATTATGGTCATTTACTTCGCATTGAACTTGGTTGGTTAAGGTTCACGATTCAGTCTGTGTAGGTAGTTAGGAAGAGGGCAAATGTTTCTTCCAAGGAGAAACGGAAGACACAGAAGAGTTAATGTTATTAACTAAGCCCTTATTTGATCCACCGTCCAGTGTTTGCGATATGAGAAGGTTCGCGTGGGCTTCCAGAAAAGGAAATAAGCTACATACTGCAAACTCAGGTGCTTTGGAGAGGACTAGGTATATCCGGGAAGATCATCAAGCAAGTGTCGTGAATGAAGGAATGGGTAAAATCAGTCCGAGACTCAGCTTAGTCAATTCTACGGTCATAATTCGTTGGGATGGCGATTGCCTAAGGAGAAGGATCCTTGCCCCTGAAGAACCTAGTTGACAGCCTGGAGGTTCGTCAATCGTTTAATCCTCCCTAAAACAATGCGCACGCACCGCTGGAATTAGGCCTAGGACTCTGCTAAAGAACCCCAAAATTTTGTCTAGGGACCCACCCAGTCCAGTAAACTGTGGAGATGTCGCTGCACATCACATCTCGTGTCAGTTACCAGACTCGGCTAGCGCTGCGAGGTACGTACCCTCGATACAGCTTCACATATGACGGGGACAGAGATTCAGTAGCAAGGTCTTCAAGAGAATTTGTGTATAAATGTCGAGTATTCTCGAGTTTATTTCTCTAAATGTCCATAACAAACCAATATCGAGACCTTCGAGCATCTACCTAGCTTAGTTCGCAAACATCTAAAGCACTATAAACCAATCGGCAACCCAAGTCTCAAGTCTCAAGTTAGGTACTCATACAACTCTTATCAAATATTTCAACTGATTCAGCATACACCTAATACATATTTGTCTATCCTTCCGCATAACCAAACATGAGCTCCAACACCTCCCTCCTAACTAGCGGCGCCCGCGTCGTCGTCACAACCCACAACTCCGACGGCACCTCCATCTTCCACTCAGACCGCACCCTCCCCTCCTTCTCCCCCTTCGGCCCCACCGGCAGCTCCTTCACCATCTTCGACGCGCGGTCCTCCGTCCCCGTCAACAACCTCTCGCCTCCCCCCAACAACCTCGAAAACACACTCCCCCGCGTACCCCCCACTGGCGTCAATTTCTGCATCACGAACATCGCGCCGCGCTACAGCGTGCCTATGCACCGAACTTTGAGTTTAGACTACGCCGTTGTGCTGTCCGGTGAGATCGTGTTGGCGCTGGACGGGGGAGAGGAGACGACGGTGAGGGCGGGCGAGTTTATTGTCCAGCAGGGCGTTAATCATGCTTGGCATAATCGCACGGATGAGGTGTGTCGCATTGCGTTTGTGGGTGTGGGGTCGCAGAAGATCAGGTTGGCGGGTGGGGAGGAGTTGGGGGAGACGGTTATTAAGGTGCCTGGGAAATAAGTCGTAATTTACCTATATAACACTGAGAGATCCGAGATGCGACTTCATTCCGGTGTACTCGCGGATCCGTTCGAAAGCTATTTGCGCGTTCTGTTTTTGCTCCAGTGTTGTTGCGAATTGTGCTCCTTTGATGATTTTGATAGGCCAGAGTAGGAGATAGCCCCCTATGGCTCGACACCCCGGGGGACCAGTCTTGTGGTCGTGTAATAGGCCTAAGCTGTTAATATCACCGAAAGTTTGGGGTACAGTTGAAAGGACTTCATCGGCAAGTAACTGTATTGTTTTGGTAAATTGCTCAATGAGGATGCATAGGCTCTCTTTTAATGGATTATTCGAGTCGGAGGTCTTCAGCGCGGTCTCCAAGCAGTTTAACAATTGCTGGTGGCCGATGATGCGTGCTGTCCGGTGGTAGTTCCACTCGTATGCCATCCAAAGATCCGCGTGAAGTTGCACGGTGCTGGTTAGGGGCTGCACCGAGAGATCGAATGCAGGTAAATCGGATAAATTTAGCGTCTTGAAAGCCCACTCAGGTGTTTCCCGCCAGCTAACCACTTCTTGATCCAGCTTGACCAGTTCGTGCACCAGCTCAAGGACTTCAGATATTGAAGTGTTTCCACTGGCTAGGGTCTCTTGCAACTTCCTTCCTCGTTCGCATGTCTGGCTGATCCTGAATGCATCTTTCTCTAGATGGACAGAAGGCACGTTGTCATCTAGTTGATCAAACCAAGATTTTGAATCATTTAGAGGATTGAGGTTGAAAGCTAGCTGTTGCTTTTGCTGCGACTTGTGAGTATTCCATAATGAATTGGGGGTGGCTATGGCTGCCCACTAACAATCCTATGGTGCGCGAGCCTGAATAAACTCCACCCACGAGCGCTATAAATCTGGTCAGAGCCCCTCAGTCTCAGGATCTGTGCCATGCCCTGAGCATGAGCTCCCCTCATCGCAGGTTCTTCGATGAAGAAAGTCTAGAAATTTAGCGAATGGGAGCAATTATCTAATCGCATTAGGACATACCTCGAAGATATCTAACATGACTGCAGTCATCAAATCATAATCATCGGGAACTTTGCCTTGCGATGATAATGATTCCCCTAGTGCTGAAAGCGACATTCCGTAGCAATGGAAAGCCTTGTTGATTAGCGCGTCACTCTTCTGGGCCTTAGCTAGGTCAGCGTAAGCCGCGGCTCGGACAGCCCAGCGTAACGCGAACCGGCCTTCTACATTCACGTCTTTGAACAAGGATGGGAGATGCTCGAGGAAGCCAGGAGATGACGTCTCAGCACATGGGTACATGACATATTTGTCAATGAAGAGATTGACGGCCTCATCTTCCGCGGTAGATCGCAAATGGGCTGGGATGGTTTTAGTCCACGGGAGACGATCCGGTAACCGAAAACTAGCAATTTCTTCTTTCGTAAGATCTGAAGGGTCAACGAATGCAGTCGATAATCTACTCGAGGCTGACTTATTGCCAGTAGATCGGCTCCTTCGCCTAGCGCTTCGTCCAGAAGTAGTAGATGAGGCTGCCGAGGCAACGCTGACCTGCTCAATTACCTTTTTGGTCTCGTAGCGAAATACAATGCTGGCTTCATCGCGATAGCCTTCGCAGATCTCGCCGCGATTAACGCAACGTTGACAAGAAGGCTTTCCTTCATCGCATTTGACTCGTCGCTGGCGACATCTCAAGCATCCACGGCTAAGGCGGGACATCGGATTTTCGAAGGCTCAAAACTCAATGGAATGATTTTGCAAATCAATACCTAGGGGAGGTTAACCTACTAGGTAAATGGGAACCTCGATGGATATCGCAACATGGCGACACATCGATTCGCCATCGTACGGTTAGTAATATATAGAGCATGAACGAAGGAAGAAGTGCTTACGTGAGATCCAAGGCTCTGATAAAAATATGCCGATGCTAATGAACATTACGTGGGGGAACAGAGCCTCACGCCTAGGGGAGTCTGGGGCTTAGCATCAGGGCCATTAGCGAGACTGCAGAGGATCCGAACAGGACTTGCTAGCCCCCCCGAGCGACATAACTACGGCATGCTTAATCCTGCTTTCGACCGTCTTTTAACGGAATTTTTCCCATGATCACCACTAGCCCTCCTTATTTAAGCCGTAGTTTAATAAGGCTAAGCCATCCTGACTTTGAAGTTAGTTGCAAGTGCCTATGCTGCTTGAATTCGAAGTTTGCTATGTTGTTAGAAGAGCCGGAGCCGTCGTGCTGTAGCTAGATCATAAAAGTGCAAGAAGTTCACAGTTAGGCGTGTAAAGAGGTGCATGAATGAATAATAATAGCTGAGCTCGTCTAGAACTAGGGGCTGAACGCCACTTTTTAGGCACAGCTAGCGGACCTCCAGTGGGGAGTTTCTAAGCAACCCCCAATGATAACCCCCTAACACGATCCGATTGCTCTTAATTCTAAAAATCCAAACTCGTAAACTTCATCAACGCTCGAACGTTAGACGCGACGCCTAGCCATCTAAGACGATTCCTTATTCCTGGACACCTGTAACTTATCCGCCACTATTTCCGCCAATGTCGTCACATTCGTAGCTTTATCCATCAAAGTCAAGAAGAGAACATCTGCGCCCGTCGCGCTGAATATGTATTGTCGCAGCTCTGCTGCTAACATCGAATCCATCCCAAAATCCGACAAGGGCGTCTTGATGTCCAATTTAGCGACAGGAATCAAAATCAAGTTAGACATCTTCTTCGCAATCAAGTCTTTAATAACGGCAACCAGGCCTTCTTTATCTCCTGAATCGAGTGCTTCGTTAATTGCGGACCATTGCGAACCTGAACCTGATGATGTCTCGCTGGCGCTACTCCGTTTGAGAGCGCACGTGAGCACGGAGAAACGCGCATCGTCTAGGAACTGCCAGTAGCCGCTATAGCCCTGTTTATGCTGGTCTTGGAGACCTGTAACTTCCAGACCCGTAAGAAGATGCGGGTGCGACAGCAGGTCCTTGGGGTGTGCTGAAGTTGGCGGCTCAGACAGCGCGAAATCGAAAATCTGCAGCAATTCGTCTTCGGTTATAGGCCGGATACCCTTACGAAGTAGGAGGTCTTCTATGTGTGGGTTCTCATGCAGGTAGCCGACCTCTGAAACCATGCCTATTCCAAGGGAGATAGCCTGTAAACCAAGGCTGCGGCGGTAGCGGGCAAACACGTCCAAGAAGTTGTTTGCAGCACAATAATTCCCCTCTGTAGCAGTGCCGACCTTCCCATTGATAGAACTTGTCATGATGAAGAAGTCAAGTTCCTTTTCCTTGTCGAGCTTCGATAACGCATTGTGGATATTCCACGTACCCTTAACCTTTGCCTCAGTGCCGTTGAGCCAGTGCTCTCGAGACATGTTCCTGAAGATGGCTTCATTTAGGCCCATAGCGGCCTGTACAACCCCTCCTAGTGGAGCTGGCGCTGCAGCCACCGCCCTGACCATGTCCTCCTCACTCGTCACATTGCCTTTAATTACTATGCAGCTTGCACCAGCCTTTTCCAAATTCTCAACTAAACGCTTGGCTGCTGGTTTCTCGGTTCCTGAACGACCAACAAACACAAATTTGCGTGCACCGCGACTCAACATCCACGTTGAAAGACTACGACCGAGGCCGCCCAAGCACCCGAGGAGCAAGTAGCTCTTGTTAGGGTCTAGGACGGCTGAAAACTTATCCGGTACGACCGGGACCAGCTGAGTCTGGTCCTCAAACGAGATGACGATTTTCCCTATCCGCTTCGAACTATTGAAGTAGTTGAAGGCAGACGCTACGTCTGAGACACTAAAGACGGACAGCGGCTTTACAGCCTGCACACTCTCACTCCGTACAAGTTCTATGGCGCGCGCCAGCATAGTCTTGTAGAGACGATGGTGCGCCGGAGATTTCGATTCGGCTAGCATACTAAGATCAAACGCCGTAAAAGTCGTGCCCCGAGAAAGCACTTCCATATTCAAGTTACCGCCATCAACGATATCGCGCTTGCCAATTTCGACAAAGCGACCGAAGTCGGCTAGACATTTCCAACTCTCGTGAAGGAGTTCGCCAACCAACGAATTGAGAATAACATCGACACCCCGGCCGTCCGTGGCTGCCCTGATGCCGGAGACAAAACTCGAATCGCGAGAATTGAAGATGTGATCCGCTTGTAGACCAAAGTTGTCTATAAGATACTGCTTCTTTTCATCCGTTCCAACCGTGGCAAATATCTCCGCACCGATCAGCTTGGCTACCTGAATTGTCGCAATACCAACACCCCCAGCCGCGGAGTGGATCAGGATGCTTTCTCCGGGCTGCAGCTGTGCGCGATAATGCAAAGCATAGATAGCGGTTACGAAAACAACCAGGACAGAGGCCATTACGCGCAAGTCCTCGTCATGTCTCAACTTCACACAACTCCAAGACGGCACGGCCTCGAAAGTACTGAAGTGACCGGGGTACATGACAGCCACCCTGTCACCAACAGCTAAATCTTCAACGGCGGAGCCAGTCGCAACAACATGACCTGTATACTCCAAACTGCATGACGCCTCGGTCGTGTGGACACGCCCAGCAAGAGCATACACATCTTTGGCGTTGAGACCGACGCACGAAACTTTGACGACTACGTGATCTGCCGCTATATTATTTGCATCATGATGCCTCTTAACAAACTGCGCCGTACTAAGCTGCCCCGGCTTCTGAAGCGACAGAGCGGCAGTTCCCGCGTTCGCAAGTGGAAGCGAAGCAGCAACAGCGTTCTCCCGATCTCGGAACTGCTTGTTCATACGATCGTCAGGAACGGCCCTGCTGATCATGAGTCCGTCGCGATCCCTAATGTATTCATAATCGGCAATCGGGGTGTTTGCCTGATCGATGATTGCCGAAATATCGCGCGACATGGATTCGGGGTCTGCGCGCGGGTCCAGCTCCAGGGTGAAGATCTTCGTCGACGGCTGCTCGATCATGATGGCTCGTGCGAGACCCGGGAACAGCGCCAGGGTCGGGTCGAAGCCTTGGTAGGCCCCACTTCCTGCCACCCAGACGATCCTGGCCGCCCGCTCGACGATCTGCTTGATTCCAAAATAGTCGCGCTGATCGGCGCCAGCAAGGACAGGCCTCTCTAGCTCGACGGTCGATATGACCAGTGCGTCAGCCGGGATGGACGATTCGGTCAGATCGGCAAGCGTTATCTGTTGCACGGGCGCTCCCAAGACCGTGCTGAGCTCATCGCCCAATTTAGCATCCGCAGCATGTGCCGGGGTCCCGCAGACATGGATGATATTGCGACAGCGGGCGGACGTGCCATTAACCAAAACCGGCGATTTCCTAAATAGTTGGATGCTGCCATGCGACCTTGATGTCGTCGTCGAGCAGATTTTGGTAAACCCCTCGACCAAGAAGTCACTATTAGCATTAGGTGCAGTAGTAGCTCGGAGGAACAGAGTATGGGCAGTTGTCATGCCATCGAGCAAATTAAGCACCGCTGGATCTTCAGGGAGAAGGACGATTTCGTACTGGTCTGCCGAATGGTCTTTTTTGTACGCCAATGACTTCAATCCTAGCGGTGTGGTGTAATTGCGGATCTCAGCCACTTCGAGTTCGCCGTTGCTTGTCAAACGGCCGAGGGAGAATGAGCGAAAACGTCGATGATGCGACGTTGCTTTGAGAACCTCTAGCAGCGCCGTTACAACCAAAACGTGGTCGCTGGAGAGACACAAGATGCGAGCGTCGGGATTCTTGTGGACCAACAGATCAAGAGCGGCCAGAATATGTCCTCTTGAGCCTAGGCACCCTAACTCCGTAATCGAGAGAATGTGGTCCAGAGCATGGGAAAAGGATGCATTATCCTTGATCTTATCAACATCATGCTTCCAGCTCACCCTAAGGAACGGGTGACGAATTTCTACCTTCTCATTACCAGCGAATGTGGTAATGTCGACATCCTTAAAATGGGCTATTGTTTGCTGTTGAGCGTCGATTAAAGCAGCATCAAGACTGTTCGAAGAGAAGCCAATGACTTTTGATGTAGAGCGAATTATGCCTACGCCTTCTGTATAGGGGCGCAAGTTGATAGTGACCTGCCGAATCCTCGTGGGTACCTTTGCGACCATTGAGTGTATGAACCCTCCAGTACAGGAAATCAGACCGACTTGGAATAAACTGTCGAGGAGGGTTGGGTGAACAAGGTACCGAGGTTTTGTTGTGGCTCCCTGAGATTCGGGGACTAACGATTTCGTCTTTGCCTCCGCATACATCGTCCCCTTAGGATCTGGTGTGTAAACCTCATCCATGATTTGGAATTCAGGACCAAACCCAAGACCACCTCTCGCAATAGCTTCGTACCAAAGGCGCTTGGACTGAGGGGCAACACGGCTACCAGATGATGGCAATGCCAAGCTTGTAACAGAGTCCCCTGAACCAAATTTCAGGGATCCCTTGGCACGGATCGTCGCAACGCCATCAGATATAGAAGATATTTGAAATTCCCACCAATTTTTGGACGTGCTGATATTCGAGAGAGCCAGAGGTCGAAGCTCAGTGTACAACTCAATTGATTTCTCATCGGCCAAGGGCAAAGCGTTAAGCAAGTCCACATTGCGAAGAACAATTGACGTAGCAGCAGAAGGTGCACTATCTGATGCTGTCTGTAACAAGGCTTCGATCGCTATAGCCATGTAACCAGCAGCGGGGAAGACAACTGTTTCGCCAAGCTTGTGATCCCGGAGCCATGGGACATTATCTAAATGAAGAATGTTACGCCAACCAAAGGTCGTCTTGTTTCCTCCCGGAATCTCACTGCCCAGAAGTTCGTGTCGCGGATGCTTGCGGGAGCGTCCCTCGCTGCTGACGCGGGATTCGGCCCATAATAAATCTTCATAGTGCCAAGGATAAGCAGGCATATCGCACAAGACCTTGGGTGTAGCATGTCTTGCGTGGGCCTTATTCAGCGCAGCAAAATCGATACGGAATCCCTGCGTAAAGAGGTCACCGACGAGACTAAGTAACGAAACTGAGGCGTCTTTTCCTCTAGTAAGTGTTCCTAAGTAGGAAGTGCCTTTACCCAAAGTGCTCAAAGCTGGCATCTTGAGCGCCGCGTGAGGACCGATCTCGATGAACGTCATACCATCCGTTATCTTGGAGAGTAAAGTAAGGCCTTCACTGAAGCGAACTGGAGATTCCAGATTCGTACGCCAGTACGAGGGTTTGCGAATATGTTTCTCGTTCACCTCTTGACATACCACCGTTGAGAACATTCGCACCCGCTCAGGGGTAGTGTCTGGAGCGGGTCCATCTTCCAACGCCCAAGCTTGCTCTAGGAGTTTTTCGTATTCTTGGCCAATAGCTGTCATATGGTGAGAGTGATACGCTCTACCGTCGGTTCTTAACATTCGCGCGAATATTCCTTCCGCTTGTAACGCGGTGGAAACGGCATCGATACCGTCACTATCACCGCTGATAGTAACACTTTCGGGGGAGTTGATACACGCCACTCTGACTTTCGTATCGAGACCCAGCTTAGTAATCCACTCATTAGTGTTATCAGGACCCAGACCGACTGCAGCCATGGAACCGTCAGAAGTTACTTTGGTGACAAGATATCCTCTGTAATAAGCAGTAATGATCGCCTCTCGAGCGCTAAGCAAGCCGGCGGCATATGCTGCGCCGATCTCGCCTGAAGAATGACCAACCGTCCCTTTAGGAAGTATTGACCAATCTCGCAGTAGGTTGACGATACCAATCTGCATAGCTGTTGTTGTGGTTTGGGCGAACTCGGCCTGGTTTATGGGGCACTTCTCAGAGGTATCCATCAAGACGTCATATATCTTCCATGACGGAGCGTGTGGAAGGGATGAGAGCGCCTTGTCTAATTTGTGGATGGTGCGGGAGAATGTAGAAAACTGCATTAGTTCTCGGCCCATACCTTGATATTGCGCCCCCTGTCCTGTGAAGACGAATGCACATTTTCGTTCTGTATAGTTGTTATCCGTATTAGAGAGGCGAAGGTTATCGAGACTAATGTCTTCTAGCAAGCTAGACTCCTTGGCGACAATGTAACCCCGGAGAGGTAAGTGTGTGCGACGCTGTCCGAGGGTGTACGCCAGATCTGCGATTGAGATGGATGATAAGTCTAACTCGAGCAATTTCTCGACTCTGCCGTGCAGCGAAGGGAGTTTGTTGGCAGAGAATGGAAGGAGGTAAGTTTGATCCGAAAAAGCTTCGTCATGTTCATAACCATTGCCGTTAGAATAACCGTTGTGATGCCCGTTAACACCGTTGGTACCATTTGTGCCGTTTGTGCCGTTGACTCCATTTATACCCCTTGGTTTGTTGATGAAGGCTTTACTACCCGTCCGGGGTGCCGATTCAAGTATGCTATGTGCGTTAGCGCCTCCATAGCCGAAAGAATTGACGCTGACACGGCGCGCGCCTTGACCGTTAGCGGGTAGTGGGATTGTACTCGTCACAATTTCGACTCCCCAATCGTCTATTTTGAGCTTTGGATTCAATTGCTTCAGGCCAATGGTTGCTGGTATCTGACCCCTTTCAAGCATAAGTGTGGCCTTAATAAGGCTAGTCAAGCCACTTGCCGCCTCGCTATGCCCTAAATTTGTCTTAACAGCCCCTAAAAGTAGGGGATTACTTCTCTCGTTCTTCTTAAAAACGCGAGATAGAGCCTCAACCTCTATCGGATCGCCGACACTGGTACCTGTACCGTGAGTTTCGACGAACGGTGTATCGGAAGGGTTCAATTTGGCTCGCGCATATGCTTTGCGAATAACGGCTTCTTGCCCATCGATACTTGGCTGTGTTATGCCGGGTGTGTGTCCATTACTGTTCACTGCTACGGAACGTATAACAGATCGGATTGGGTCGCCGTCGCGAATGGCGTCGTCGAGTCGTTTGATGAATATGGCGTTAACACCATCCGCTCGACCGTAGCTAATACCCATGAAGTGTTAGCATATGCACCATCTTGTTCGTCTCGAAGCTTTTGACTTACCCATCAGCAGATGAGTCAAATGTGTGACAAGTTGAGGACGGAGATATAACACCGGCTTGCGAGATAGCCACATGCAATTCAGGGGTCTGGACAAGGTTTACACCTGCGACAACAGCAGAATCGCACTCGTCTGCCAACAGCGCCGAACACGCAGCTTGGAGAGCGTATAATGAAGATGAGCAGGCAGTGTCAAGTACACAGCTTGGTCCTTTCAGATTAAACACATGGCTAATCCTATTTGCAAGTATTGTTGTTCCCATACCAATCTGACTATATCTACTTAGGCTTTCGACATCCTTGGTTTGCATAGCAATAAAGTCCGGGGTGAAAGAGGCAACTGTTTAAACTCAACATATAAGTCTACACCAGTAGTAGTCACATTCACCTACCATAACATCCGATGTTGGAACCAGAAGCGTCATCTAAGGAGACACCAGCGCTCTCAAAGCTTTCAAATACGACCTCGAGCAGTTTACGCTGTTGTGGGTCCATAACACTGGCTTCTCTATTATTAATACCAAAGAACTGGTTGTCAAAAGCCCTGATGTCTTCTTGGATGAAATAACCACCAAGGGCTTCTGTGATTGCTGGCTGGTCCTTGCCGCCATGATAGCTGTCGATATTAAAACGCGACTCTGGCAGCTTTCCGCCAGCAGAGCGTCTTTGGTCAAGAAATTCCCATAGTTGTGAAGGGTTGGAAATGCTTCCGGGTAGTCGACAGCCTATTTTCTTTTCATCAGCATCACGGTCATGTACGTCTACTACCAACAGCATCACATACCTATGCCGATAATGGCAATTGGCTTGAAGGGTGAGGTATCCATGCCTCTGGGTATAGCATAGGGGTGCTGGACGTGCTATCCCAGCGATGCCAAGGCATAAACCAGATACAACAATTACGTATTAACAAAAGACCACGAGCCCCAGCACAGACTACGATGTTGGGCATGCAGTTAATTTCATACTTCCGATCTCCCCTTTCATCTGCCGAGACAGATCATAACTTTAATCCACAGTGTATAAAGTGGAATTATTCAGATACCTACCCGAAAAGAGACCGCCAATATGCACTCAGCCATAGCGCCGCAGATAATGGATCCGACTATGGATCCGACTAGAGGCCAAAATAGGAATCCAGTCAGCATGAAGCTAAGAGTTATGGAAATATGGAACCGAATAAGAGCCATAACAGGAATGGGGATGGCGTGGAGCAAAACCCAAAACAGTAACAAAAAACGCCCGCCTATCCGGGATGTCCGACTTTTCGAAAGTTGCTGTGCCGCATCGATTTTTTTCCCGAAATGACGAATTTGATACGCACGTTTGGGGGACAGGGTGGCAGGAAAGATGACAAGGTTCGTGATGCATTATTATGTTTTGGGGGCCGTAGCTCCCCGATATTTGGTATGTACTTAAAGTAAGCTCTTTTTTAACTTATCTACACGTGGGTGAACCCCCCTGATGGATCGTATCAGTGAACTTGGGGCACGCCACATCCGTCTCGCGCCGATCTCTTCCAGCCCCTGGGTATTACCCTCTATCTACTGTGATCTGCGTTTTTACGTGAATCCTATCCAGCGCTATCGCCGCTCCTTTTCCATCGTGCTCGTTTATTCCCGAGGCGATTGACCCCGTGCTGCTGACGAGCCTCTCGAAGCCATCGCGATCCCCTCCGAAAGATTGACTTGCGTGAGCAGCCGCCGAGACATTGTATTTCAAAGATTCCGGGTCCGTGTGTCTGTTGCTACTTTTAGGATTGGTGCCGGGCCATCGTGGACCCATTAGTGCCTTAACCAGCCCGACCATGTTGGGCACGCTAACGCTAATTAGCGAGAGAGCGCCCTCAATGCATGCCCAGTAAAGGTAGGCGGGCATATTCCAAGTTATGTCCGCCGCAAGGTTAGGAATAAGGTTGATCGTCGAGATCATGCGACCGATCGAGAGAACGATGACGGAGTAGGCCAGGAAGAAAGCGGCTAGCAAGAAGACACGGCGTCGCAAGCTTAACTTCAACGCCCAAATCATCGGTACTGGAAGTAGTAATATGTATAAGTCGATCGATACGGAGAGCGCTGCTGTGCTCAAATACCAAGAGAAGGTATGGATGCAGGTTCCTGGTAGCGTCGAGTTCCAAGCCTTCTCAATTGGAGAGCATTGGAAGATTGTAGAAATTAGAGACGCCGTTAACCACCCCACCACGAGGGAGCCGACAACCCAAAGGTGGTTTCTAAAGTGTCTGTTGTTCGAGCGAAAGACACGTGCGTAAAAGCAGATAGCCGACAGTTTCGGGAAGGATATCGAACTGTCGAAAAAGAAGATGGCGATGTAAAGGTATTTTGCGCCCTGCACAAGATATAGCGGGTTCTCCGCCATGACCACTTCGGCGTGAAGTCCCAGCCCAATATTTCTCCATGCCAAGATAATTCCGAATAATGTGAGTTGGATTGGCTGTGTTCATCGTTAGAATCGTATAAGTCGGCAGCTTTGGGATTGCGTTTCGCATGTTGCAGTGGATTTCGACTCACCAACGAAATAAGGGCGAAGAAGTCATCCCACCACCAAGGTTGCTTCACAATCACTTTCGAGAGAACTCGAGTAACGGCCGAAATCGTTGTGAGTACTATCAGAAGCGCGCACATCACCACCAACCCGGGGCCGCGGTCGGGGGTCCCCGCTGGCACTTCCAACGCCATTGTTACAATGCCAATACCGTAAGTTTAGAAAATAGAACTTGGAACAGTTTGTCGGTGAGCAGACATTCGAATAGAAAAGAGTGATATAGTAGTCCACAGTAACGAAATAAAAGAACCCAATGGTGTGCAAGATCCAGATTATAGAGAATTGCCGCCGCTAAGAGACGGCTGATAGGTTGTAGGATCGCTCCATATAATAGTTCTTACATGTAAGCTTACTTACGTACGTTAGGTAGGTAGGCACTTACCTAATAGAGTGTTAACCTTTCAGCGTCGCATCGTAACGTGGTTTTGAAGCATTATGCGATATTGCCCGGAACTGCAGTGTTACACCAGAGCCGGGGTGGAAAGCGACTCCATTCGGATCACGCCGTACCGGCCGCATTGCTCACCTTTCGGGCCACAAACACGCCGTCTGGACTATTCTTTGACATTCAGCTGCCATTTTCTTGGAATATTCATCGAAGAGGCACGGATGGGTCGTCATGTGGTATCGGGCGAAATTCGTTGGTCGCAGAAATGTTCGCGCAGGAATCCTGCGGACGATCTTTGATGCAATGCTACTCTACTCGACACAGCCTACTAACACTACCTAGTTAGACTGCTTACACTAGTTGCACTAGTTGATGGATTCGAAACTGTGTTTTCCTAATGTCGAAAATGTATAATTATTACTGTCTATATTCGTGTTCTTGCATCCTTAGTTTTAGGATCTCCCCTGATAGAGGATGCCCAACCTAGCGTTACCTCCACTTGCACCGCGTCATCATTTTCTGAGCCCTCCATTTACAGATCACGTTTTCCTTTAGCTCACTTAGTTAAGGACGATCTCACTAATTATATCTAAGAGATTATCGAATACTCCATTCTTCTATTGTTCCCCAGTGATACGCAAATATGGTATGGACAAAGGTGTCAGATACGCGCTGGGAGCGCCCGGTGGACGGCCTAGAGGGCTACTTCGTCTTCATGGCGAACCTCTCCGCCAGCCTATGTGAAGGGCGCGAGCATTATACGCTATTCTCCAAGGTCAAGCTGGAGACGGGTTCTGAGGATGTGACGCCGGCCCTTAAGCATGCGTGGAAGCAGATTCGCTATGAACAACCCCAAGTCGCCACCACGGTCGACGGAATGAAGAAGGTGTACGAAGTCCCGGACGAGAAGGCATTGGAAGAATGGCTAGAGTCGACGTTTATAGTCCCCCCGGCAGCCGACGCCGAGGAACTTTACCAGTCCGTGAAGCCCATTAAGCAGGCCACGTTGTACTATTTACCGAATTCCTCGGAACTGGTCTTTCGAGGTCACCACCATACGCTTGATGGCACCGGCGTGTTGCTTTTCTGGCATAGTTACCTGGATGCGTTAGCCTCACCGATCAAAGACATAAAATTCGGCGACGAGCACTCCAGACTCGCCCCTATTATGGAGGAAACATTAGGCTTCCCGGAGCAACCGACACAGGAGCTAAGCGATAAGGCGACATCGCTATTCCTCAGCTGGGCTACCGCCATACCCGGCGTCGGACCCGTCTCGAAGCTCGGCGCGGCTCCGTCAGGAAGTTGCCAGAACGCGGAGTTAGTATTCCCCGCCGAGACCACCAAGGCGATAATCGTGGCTTGCAAGGCCAAGGGCTTCAGCGTCTCTGCCGCCGTACACGCCGCATACGTCTCCGCTATAGCTAAGCACGCGGATCCCAATTCCAAGCTCGCGGAATACGTGACCGCAGCCCAGTTTAACCTACGTCCCTATTTACCGGAACCGTACAGCACGAGCAAGCACGCAGTTTCGGTTTACTATACCCCTATACCTTACAAGGTCAACCTCCCAACTTCGTTCACGGACGTTGCTAAGTCTCTGCACGAATACTATCAAACCACATTCAAGGGCAACCCGGAGATGTTAGAACTTAAGGGTCATTTCACACGAGTATTATGCGGCGCCGTCCAAACACCCGAGTTTCTCGCCAGTCCGATATCCAAGGATGCCCTAGTTAGCAGCTTAGGAGTCGCAGAGCGCTATGTGCAACGAGAATACGGCAACGGGATCAAAGTCAAAGACCTCAAGCTCGGCGTTGATGTCGTGATGGGGATGAGCATGTTTTTCTTCTATACATTCCACGACCAACTAAGACTTGTATATAGCTTCAACGACGGGTTTGAGGAGCCGGAGAATATCCAGAAGTACCTAGAAGAGATTCGGTCAGTTCTCATTGAAGAGTTATTGGCGTAGACCAGAATAGACTAGATCAGGGGGTGTACATGTATATTTCGCGGCCTCTTTATGCCAAAGAACATATTTCGCTTAAATAAAGCATTGTGTTACGCAATGCTTGCCGCTTTATAATATTGAAAGAACACCAAACAGCACCTGCGTTTTATTCAAGTGAGTCACATGGAAAATTCCTTTTCCTGGGCATTGTATAGCAATGTTGTCGCTACCTTGATGGTGAGATTTCTATTGGCGGAGGATTGTATGCCGCGTAATTAAGAATTGTATACAAAACTTGCCTCGTAGCTGTTGTTGGACCGGGGGTACATAACCCCTATTACGTATCCCTATATTTGCCCCACTCTCGCGAAGCAATTACCTACTTGATCAAGTTAACGTCCGTTTGAAAAACTGACTGCTCAACTTTTCGATTCGCTGACGCGATTGATCTGATCGAGAATTTTCCTTCATCGCGCCGATGTAAGCCAAGTGTGGGATGATAATAAGAAGGGGGTGCTGGTCATTATAAAACTGGGCATCACCTCAGCTGAAAGTTGTGAGAAAAAAATCCTTCCTTACCTAAACTGTTAAAGGAAGCCACCTTGATAGGAAATGAGGATGCAATACTAGTGGCTAGGCGCCCGATCCTCACCGAGAAGTCGCTTAAAAGTACAGCGCGTGATGGAAAGGATGGTTACATTCCAAGTCTCGGTAAAATCGGAATCGGTATCGCTGATTTGCATATATGTACAATAATTTGATGACCGACACCACCTGGGTAGTAATGGATGTAAAGAATATGGGGTAGTTAGTTAACTTCGTTTGTACGACGTTATATGCCCTGTTCTGTGAGTTTTTATGCATGGTACTGTCAATTGTGATGGAAGTGTTAAAAGGTAAAGTTCTAAATGGTAGGTGATCCGATGCAAGTTCCGCGGCGTGGTTGAGAGAATTGATAGGAAAGACCCCGGTTCGGCTCCGAAAAAATCGGGAATGCGGGAGAAACGTTAATAGGTTTTAAAGGCCGTAGGAGTTGCAATTTATTTCCTGTTGGAAGATCTCAATATGCATATATCTTTCAATCACATACCGTGTAGGGAACATGCGATATCATAGTACCGATCACCATTGTCATCTTCTTAGTCCCAGCTGTCATCTGGAACCGGCTGAGAACACCAAAAACACACTTCCAGAACAATCCTAAAGGCTTCGCACGAAACAGTGCCAAGAACTTTTAAACAACCTAATCGAAGATTTGAGCCTGCAGTTATGCACGTCAACGCTGGAGTGGTTCGGGGTGGCTCGTTTTCTGGTACATTACCCCTGACTCCTAATTTCCTATCCGGTGATGTTTTTGACTGGCCAATTATAAGCCCCGAAATCATCCTTGCATGCCATAAAGGGATAACCTACCTCCCTAACTGAGTCTCATCCGGATATGGGTCCCGAATGAAACCCTCATTCTGAGATAAGTACCTTGCATGCAAGCATGTGTGGTTGAGTTTAATATGGTACTGATTATGTCATCAACAAAGTCTCGAACGTCGATATCGCTACGCCGGCGCTTAATTGAGTGCGTAGCCGATAGAGGCGCTCATTCGGGTAGGCGCTCTATGAAACAGCCTCCACCGGACCGGTTTTTTGTCTTTTTTTGTCGGAAAAAAACTAGGGAAACTAAACGAGGGAATACCTTAGGTTGATTTACAAGGGAATTCGCTGCCGTAGTGAATGGAGAACCTTTCTATAGACTTATGTTAATCTGTGCCCCGCTGCTATGTATGGCGCACTAGTTGTCAGATCTGTTGATTGATACTAAGCACACCAGGTAAGTTCATTCGCCGACCTCACCGTGGCATGCGCGGGACCAAGTCTGCAAGTAAGATTAGAAAGACTGGGCTCTTTAGAACAGTATCAGAATCGATCCTACTAACCATTCAACACGCATCCGGGCCGGCCACGATCTGGAACGATTTTTCAACCGAGAACTTGGAAAGACCCTAGTCGAGTTTGAGGTAGAAGCTTACGCGCCGCATATGCTTCCTCGCCGACGATGACAAACATCCGATGCTGCTGAATGCCTTACGTCTTAACGACGCATGTATCCGACAAATGGTCGCATTGACGAAGACGGGTATACTTACTATTCTTAGTCCAGAGCTAGAATGTTTGAGACGTATGAAGCGTGGCTCGCGCAAAACCGCAAGGCAACCAACTCAACATTCCGCATAGTCACACTCATAGAATCCCGTCATCCCAAACCAAATCCCGAACCCATAGATTACAAACACCCGCTATTCCTCCTAGAAAAGGAGTAATGTCGTTCATATGCCGTCGAAAGACATGAAACTGGGGGATTGACTATGAGACCTTGCGGTGTGATCTCATTGATTCTTAAGGCTGAGTATGTGAGCGGCAGCTTACTCTCAGTGTCTCTGTAGAGGCCTTTCACTGAACGGCCGGGACAAGAGTTAGACCGGCTATGACTTGAATCATATTTCAAGACGCTAATATAGTGGCACGGGCTGCACTTTGTCGCGGAGGGAATTGCGGTCATAAACCGCAGGTCATTAAATTGATAATTCGAGGAGTCAAACAGAGACAAAAAATTGATGATCTGTGACATGTGTACAACACAAAATATTATTAAGCAAGCCACCCCCTTTTATTCGTGTTAGGTAATAACTTACTCATTTAGCTTACTCATGAATGAATTGGCTTAGTCATGAACTTTCGAGGGGTAGCCCAACCCTAACCCTAACCCCTCCATGCGCGGGGTCATTACATAATCAATTAGGTAAGACCAGTTTCCATCGTCTCTGTTTTAGTTTTCTGAACTCAAGAATAACAACAACAATTACTTCTTCAATAACTCCGTTATAGTACACTTCGAAGCTTGAGTAATTGAACTGCAACCTTGGAAGTTGAATGAACTATTTTCTAATTATTGAATTTCCAACTGCCACTTTTCAACTATGAAACGAATAGGACATTTAAGCTGCACCGTTATACCTGCTTACCTAATGAGACCTAGCGAACAGCTGAGCCTACTAGCCCACTTAACAATCGCCGAGAGAGTGCTATTAGCGCAATACTAATAGCGCTAATAGGGATTGAATTAAGTTGACTGCAGTAGCCCATACACTAATAATTAGTCCCTTTCAGGTCTGGCGAGGACAAAAATGGGAGGCATCACATGGACACCAACTTTGGTGGAAACATACGGTATTCCATTCGATAATTAGCGAATGTGCACGAATGAGTGTGAATGAGAACACCATGCGTTGGTCATTTGCGCGAATATTAGTACACAACTAGAATATTCCAGTGCGACTTTCAATCATCGCTAAGCTCAAGAGCTCAGGGGTGAGAGATAAGAGCGGCGTCTCCCAATCGCTACTCCAATTGACACTTCCGTCATCTCACCATATAAATATGTCACATATGACGCGGGCCGACCGTATAAGTTAAGATCGCATCGAGCCGTTCGTAGATCTAAGGTTGGAGCCGCCGATGATAGCGGGGTTCAAGATATTGGAGATTTACCTTCCCTGACCCTCCTCCGCGTCCTCCGCATTTTACCCCAGACGAACGAGGGTGGATCGACAGCGTATGACGTCCGATGAGCAAATGGTCGAACTTTCGAGCAAATAGATCTTGAGATTGTTTAATGGGATGTTCGTCTTGCTCGCACAGCGTTACATACCTGACATCGAACATGAAGTCACCCGTCACGAGACATCATGAGATGGATGGCCCATCTAGGAAACTAGCTCTATTATATAGATTGCAAAGCTCCCCTTCGAACCTTGCAAGCTTTTGCTAGCATTCTTGCCATTTCACATCGAAAGTAAACCAATTACATCAAATCAAATTACCGCCATCGAACGAACAAATATTATCAATCATGTCTGCAGACGGACACGGATTACCCGACGAAGCTGTCGTGGAGGCCCATGACATGATGCATCATGCTGAACAAGAAGAGCACGAGCACGAAGCCGCCATGAAGCGCGGAATCACTGATGACATGGCCGAGGCCGAATACGACCTAATACACGGTGCCGAGGAGCGAGCGGCTCGGGATGAGGTAATATTCTGCAAGATCTAAGATACCCGACCGACATGACAAATGCTAATTGTCCGATAGAGGAGACGAAGGGGTTCCATGACCAAGGTCAAGCGGACCATAGAAAAACTCATCCCCGGAAGACATTGAAATATCCCAAATGATTCCTATCGTCATTATATCGGGTTAGGTACTGTACAATATGTTATCGCGGTTCATTTGGATGATATCCTATGTCTTTCAAAGGTCTAGTCATTGAACATCTGGGGAGACCTAATCAAAATCTGTATCAATTATAACACAAACAGTTTTAGTTGTACAACAATTTCATTGCTGTTCCACTGGACGTTTTGAACTTGATATCCGTGAATATTTACGGTCGCATCATAATCCACCTGTCTTCCAGTATTTCTCAAGTTGAATTGAATTTATCTTCATTCGTTACATGTTAATTAAAGCGGCCTATTGATTGATTGTCATTGATATACTTCACTTAACAGTTTCCCGAGACCTAAAGACCTAAAGATGTTGTGTAACTTAGATCGCGAACCCAGATAAAATTTAGCAAAGTTAACAACTATTATACTAATAATATTTCCATTCAAAGAGGAAAACTAGAATCCAGCTCCGAAATGATGGAATGTATAAACCAAGACTTCCAAGACTTTGCTGCCAGTTATGGGTTTAGGCTATAATGATACAACATGCTGTTACTACATCACGGAGACATAGACCGGCCTCACCCAATCAGTATGAATAACCCCGCATATTCAGATGGAATTCCACGCCTACCTAGGTAGTAAGTATGAAGTAGGAAAGCGGTACCGACCGATATGGCATTTTATACTTTATGAACGAATCTTCGAACTTATATCTTCTGGTGCGCCGTGTCGCGTAGTGAGGATAGGCTGTCAAGCTGATCTTTACTTCCAGACCCATCAATCAAGCAGTGTAACAGACCATATGCAACAATTAGATTAGAACCAGCAATTTGCCAATATATCTTCTTAGTGTTATCTTCAATTCAAGGGTGAGGAGAAATGGCCGCGGCGGTTGCGACAACGCAACTCCCCCATACGTTCGAAACGTCCCTAGAGGAACCTATACAAGCAACTCAATCACAGAGACGTCATGACATGCCGACGAACATCAACTACTATAAAGACCCGGGGGACGGTTCTCTACCGATGCCCATCGTGATCGCCAAGTAAGGTTCATACGTTAAACGTTCAGCACAGAAGCTACTAACCCACCCCCAAGTAACACTGTAAAGAACGAGCGCCCGCATATACCTCAACAAGTGACTATCCACGATGTCACTGGGGAGGAAGAAAAGTACGCACTCGACAGCCACGGATTCCAGTTTTTGCGACATGAGAGCAAAGTCAAGTCTCTGGAAGAGTTCCAAGATGAAGAGATCGTAAAATCAAAGTATTACCCGGAATCGGTACGGCTATTAGAAGAAATGTAAGGCTCCTCCCCCTCCCATAGAAAACCATAAGACGTAGTGCAGCTGATATGCATGCACAGAACCGGCGCATCCATCATCTTCATATTCGACCACAAGACGCGGTGCGGCCCGTCAAACTGGCACAAACTCGGCAAAGGCAACCGCTCATCGCGCGGCCCCCTATTCCGAGCACACGTAGACCAGTCCTACGACGGCGCAGAACTCGTCCTGCGGCGCTGGTTTCCGGACTCGGCGGAATCGCTACTCAAGCGACGGTACCAAATTATCAACGTACGTTCATATTGGAGAAGTATTACGTAGCTCGCGCTAACAAGCCTCCCACCTCTAGCTCTGGCGACCCATCCGCGCAATCCACAAAGACCCCTTCGCCGTCGCGGACGCGACCTCAATCCCGGACGCCGACCTCGTCGCCGCCTCGATAATCTACCCGCGCGACCGGGACGAGACCTGGACCATCAAGCCGTGCGAAACGCACAGATGGTACTATAAGCACGAGCAACAGCCCTCCGACGTGCTTCTCATAAAATGCTTTGATTCAGCTTTGGACGTGCCGGCGAGGCGGGCGCCGCATAGCGCGTTTGAGGATCCGGAGTGGGAGGATGGCGAGGCTAGGGAGAGTATTGAGACGAGGGCTTTGGTTTTTTATAGTGAGTAGGGTGTCGAGGGTTAAGAATTGGGGACTAGGTTAGTAAATACTAGGTAAATAGATATATACGAAGATTAGAGCCGAAAGATTCGCATATCAAACACATGTGTGATTACCTAAGTAAGCAGTGCTTAGGCAGGTATTGCTCGCTATATTTTAGTGGATTAGGAGGTAGGTAGCCGCTGTAACCTACCTAGGGAGTTCAGTCACTAAATAGAGGCGGCGTGATAGCCCTCTAGAGCTAGAACCCGGATGTTCCAATCCATTGAACTCCCCAGGTTACAGTCTTAACCCATTAGCGGACGAAAATTCTCCATGAAGGTAGATATACTTTGCTAAAATATTAATGGTATCAATTATTCCTAATAATTGCTATGAATCCTCGTAAGCAGAATAAGAGTACCAAAGCCATCACACTTACGTAATCACGATCTCTTCAACCCACACCCCCAACACCAACACCTCATTGAGCGGAAAAAATCAATTTGGTATCATGCTATCCGTATCACCTAAACATCATTCTCATCACATAAAGTTCGTCTGCTGTCTCCTCTCCATCCCTCACCCTCATTCTCCTTATTCACCATTCCACGGCTTCGACGGGCTAGGCAAAGGGCTCGTCTGAACGCGAGGCCTGCTCTTGAAAACAGCCTCGTAATCCACAGTATCGTCTTCCATAAGCTCCTCGGCGATCGAGGTATCGTGCATGGTCTCCTCTTCCAATCTAGGGAAGTAGCTGTCCTTCCTCGGCGCTATCTTGCTCTTCCTCTCCGATCTTCTCCTTTCCAGTCGTGCTTTCTGCTGCGCCGCCTCGAAACCTGCCATAGATCGTCGGGTGCGGGCTACTAGATCCTCGTATTCTTCGCCCCTTTCGACGGTGTGGTTTGTAGTATTATCAGAGCTGCTTTGTGCGTGGTTCACTTTGATAGGAGATAATTGTGTTAAGTCTTCCTCTTTCTCGTATGATTTGGTGCGTGTCATAGACATGCGTGTTCTCTCGGCTAGAGATAAAGTGTGTCGGTGTTTCTTCATCGGTGATGGTGATGCATTGAGCATATTTGCCAATATCTCGTCAGCCATAGCTTGGGTGGGAGAAACAGCCTCTGGGGAAGGCGGCATGGGTTCGATTGTCTTGCTCGGCTGCGTCAGCTCCGTGGGTGAAGCATCACGAGAAGGAGCCGTATAAGAAGTTGAAAATGATGCGGTGCTATCCGGCTCGGCTGGCTCTTGTCGTTTACCTCGGGATTTTGCCGAAATGAAGGATTGGGGTATCGCAAATCCCGGGTTTTCAAATTCGGGTGATAGACAGAGATCATTAGTATCTTGATCGTGTGAAGCTTTAGATAGGGATATCTTCGGTATCTCCGCTTTGGTCTCAACAGTAGGCTTGAGAGGGGCGAGGCGATAACGACGTCCAACCGGGAGCTTCGCAATTTTTTCTACTGGTCGTTTATCCTCAGGCTCATCCTCCCATTCACTAATATCAGAAATCGGATCAGCCGTCGGCTGAGGTAGCGCAAGGTCTGTGTTTGTATCGATGGCCGAACTCCTCCTCGAACCCCTTAAAAGATTAGAAAAGTCGGGAATTTTTGGTTTTCCGATGGCTTCAAGCTCAGTCATCATATTATTAAGAATGCTGGCATATTGCGGGGGCGGGGCGCTGAGAGGAACCCTGTCTTTTATGTCTGCTTGGTCGATGCTTAATTGAAGATGAGCTGTGAAACCGAGATCAACACCCTTCGATTTACCCTTATCTTTCGACTTTTCTGCAGACGGTGGTGGCATTTGTCCAAACATTTTCTTTCGGAAATCATCCCATTTCTCCAGCCTTGCCCGCTGTACGCGAACTCGATTGTCCAGCTGCTCTAGGAGACCAGAATTCTGATCTTCAAGGTCGGAAATTCTTCCATCTTGGACGCCAGTCCAGACGTCATCAAACTTGCTACCCAAGAGCCCACCCTTGCGTGAAGGGGTATCGTTGAAAAGCAGTGAGTCGATCCATTGGTCGTTCCCAGTCCAGTTGGTCTTTACGATTCTGTAGACTTCTTTCTTCGTTTTTTCTGATGTTTCGGCCACGCTTCGTTCCGTGCCTGCCTTGGCTTGCTCTTTTCGTTGTTCGATGACCTCTTCCTTTGAAGCCAATAACTTTTCAAAATCGCGATATTTCTCTCGCGCAGCATTCTTCCTCGTCAATAGGGACCGTAGAGATGCCTTGTGAGCCAGTAACAGCGCATTGAGTTCTGTGCGCTCCCCGGAGTAACCCCGATTCTCCAACGAGATATTCTCCGAGATAGTAGGACGGTACTCCGGCCCCGAATTAAGCGCTCGCTCCGCCACCAGTTTCTTCAATACCGCTGAGGAAAAGACGGCTAGGACCTCTTCGAGTCGCTCGCCTTTACACTCGTCTAACATTGTCTTCCGTAACACGGCATCGCGACCGAGGACGCCATTTTTCTTGGCTTGTTCGAGGCCGCGCAGGAGAGCAGCTCGAAGGTTGGTGGATTGGATTTGGTCAAGAGGCGGAAAAAACGGGCGCAGTTTCTGTATAGCATTAATACACTTCACTCAGTTTTCAACTCAAACTGACGTACATTTTGAGTCTCATTGTGATCCCACAGGGCGAAAAGCTGGTATAGAGCCCATTCTACACATTGAATCCGCTTCTTCTGTCCGCTCGCAGCATCTTTCGTAGAGAAAGTCGCGAGAGTTATTCCCGGCCAATCGGGTTCGAGGTCGAGGTCGAGTAGTCGCAGGTTTGTAAGAAATAGGGCTAGGTTAGAGGTAGTGGTAGGTATCTGACCCGAGGTGATCGTAGCTGAGACGGGCTGAGGGGCGGTCAAGGCAGTTTTGGCGGGTACGCGTAACGATCGTGATCGTGCCGTCGACGTATTGGCCTGCTGAAGCGACATCGCGGCATTGTTGACGATATTTTGTATGAGAAGGTTTCTATGTTGCCATACGTATGGATGGTGAAACTTCCAGGTAGGTATTGGAACCTACAACTAGTCGAGTGGCAGCCCGTACTGCCGAAATAAATAGATGTAGGATGGTGGAGTTGTGAATTGTTCGAATTGTTGATTTATCCAGCGCTCATGCGTCAATGGGTCGCATCCTCTTATCGATAAGACCTCGATCCAGCTAGCGTTTCCTTTTCGGGATTTATGGTGCACTAGTTAGTGGCTAGCGTCAACGAACCCCTGGAGCTTGACCAATTATCTTCTTTTTAGCGTAGCCCTAAGAATTTACCAGCCTACTAGGTACATCCTTACAGGGCATTGTGGTTCTGTAACGACAAGAATGCATCGTGTAAGACTCGACCAAGTCACCATCTTGGTACTACAGTGACACTTAACAGGATAAATATGAATGTCTCAATTATCTTCATTCAGGTTCCTGAAGAACCCGAATCTATTAGGCATACCTACATGAAAATAAAGAAATCAAGCCTAGGATCGAGAGGCATTCAAGCATGGAAATGATTCGAGTGCATTCCATAATCTTTCCTTTAGCTGCCCGATTATAAAACCGCTATCCAGCGCCGTATACTCCAATCCCATTAATCTATCAATACCAAGCCCCTCTGTGGCATTTCAGCCTTCACTCAGCAGCGTGACTGCCTGTAATTTAGGGAGTGTAATAACCCTCCGCAGCCCCCTAATCTGCCTAACCCTCCCCTCTACCGCCACCACCATCATATATTTTCTACCACTGCCACCACTATCACCACTATCACCATCCGCCCTGCCACCACCAATATCCCCTCTTCCAGCGCCCTCCATCCATTCACTAACCCACTCACTAAGTAACTCCCTTACTCATCCCCCACCTCCTCCAACCCACACCCCCTAGAACACTGCCCCTCGCTAACACACTTGCACGCCCCGCACGTGCCCGCGAGGATGATCGTCAGGTCCCCGGACACCGGGTCGCAGTGCGCGCCGTTGTTGCTGGCCGAGCACATCGCCGTGATGCCGGGGGACCCGCAGTCGAGCCTCCACGACGCGGGCGCTGCGTCGCTGGATGTCGTGTCCACGTTTACCGGCGCCGCTAAGACGAGTGTCATGGCGGAGTGGAGGGCTAGGAGGAGGAATTGGGAGAGCTGGGGAGTGTGTGAGTTAGCTGGGTTGAGTTTGGATTAGGGGTGGTGGACTGGGTAAGGTGAGTAGGTTACACAAGTGAGTACGAACCTTCATCTTGCTATACGTTTTACAATCTCCAAGCTCGCGGCTATAAATCTCTATCTTTCTTATCGAGCGTCACACGCAAGGGCTTCTCGCAGAAAAAAAATTTACGGTAAAGCAAACGAGAATAGAAGAGACGTCAAACCAAGAAGATGATCAGCGAAGCTCTTAACTTTTCTAGTAGAGATTCACACACGCGGACAAGCAAGGAAGTATTTTACATTGATACCTTACCATCCCATTTCCCTATATTCGCCACCGGCATGGTATATATATATCTTAACGTACCCACGAGCCCGGTCTCGACCTCCCGGCTCCCAAACCGACTACCGCTTGCGGCCGAGTAGGTCTTCCTGAGCGAGATGTGGCCGGATGTAACACAACCGCATGGACGCAGCGCATACCGAGTGGTTGGCTAAGTTAAGACCCATATCCTATATGTGTCCTGGCGGCCGGGCTGGTTGGTGATTATCCGGGTAATCGCTAATAGGTGACATGTGATAAGAAAGTTGGGAGCTATCGAGCTATCGAACTTACATTGGACAAATTAGGGTACTAGCAGTTCGAATTCTCAGAACGATAGGACAAGTCGGGATGACAGGACAATAGTGTCACCAGTCATTGAAGGCGTTTGGTGAAAAATGCAGTTTACCCGAACTAGACCATCACAGGATCTCAACATGAGGAACCCGAAATTTCCACCTTCGAGAAAACTTCACCGAAGCTCACTAGCCCGACTTGGCAATTTAGATCAACTTTAGAACTTCTAAAAATACCTACCCAAGGAATATTCCCTTCAATTATCCGGGACGTGGCAGGCCGGCATCCAGAAATAGGTAGCGAGCTCATTTATCCATATTGCAATCGACATGGGGGAATACGGGATCGACGATATGGAATCATAAATCGCCGGATACCCGCAAGTCCTAATCCGGACGTGAACACTTATACCTTTTCTAGATCTTGTGGACCGAAGCGGAACTCGGCATCAGGCCGACAACCCGAGTCGTCCGTGGCAGCAGACAGCTTAATATCGGAGTCGCCACAATCATTGCAAGGTAATATAAGTGTGAAGAGCATGAGGCTGCTCGCATCACCAATATCACTCAATCGATCACCATACCGTAGCAGATTCTCGTAAAAACACAATCGTTATTAAGCAAACACGCCAAGCTACCAAGCTATCTATCGCCTGCAAACTCGATGAGCAAACCTAGCATCCAGTATCAAGCCAAATCCCGCCAGTAGACTCCTCCATTAACGCACAGCCAATGTACCCATCTAAAAGCAAGATCTAACCCAAAGCAGGCGATCGAAAAATCCTGGTTTTCTTGTTTTTTTCCTTCAGTCGTAACGATCCGTAACAACAGCCAAGGAGAGAGGGCAAAGGTGAGTTAAAGGGGAACATCCTCGAAAGTTGACATAACCCCACCATGCTTGGCTGGTCGAGATCAGATTAATGAATACCGAACAAACCCTTCAGTTCCGCAATGGACAATCGACCAACACCTTGGGCGCCCTCTTCGCTTAGGGCTGCGTGGACAAGATTGCGTTTCTTATCTTGCAGTTCGCGGATACGATCCTCAACAGTTCCTTCGATTAGAATGCGGTGAACCGTAACCTCGTTCTTCTGACCGATACGGTGAGCTCGGTCAATTGCCTGTTCCTCAACGAACGGGTTCCAGAATGGTTCAATAATGATGACATGAGTCGCGGCAGTAAGGTTCAGTCCTGCGTTGCCGGCTGACAGACTGACCAGCATGACCTGGACGTCGGGTGAATCCATAAACATCTTCACGGCCTCGTCTCGGCTCTTGTGATCCATGCTTCCATCGTAACGAACGTATTTAAATCCTTGGTCAATTACGGGGATCTCGAGCAAGTCGAGGAAAGATGTCCAGAGGGAAAAGATGAGGGTTTTCTCCTTAGGGTTCTTGTCTCTTATGGAGCACAATATCTCCAATGTCTTGTCGGTCTTGGCGCTGGGAACCCAATCCTTCCTGAGCTTCTTCAGGTACTTGGCTTTCGCGGCTGCATTGGTAGAGCTAGCCTTCTTGAGAGCCGCCAATGACATGAACTTGTTCTTTCTCTTACGCCTCTTTTCGCCAACTCCGTCATTTCCTTTGCTCTTCTTTCTCGATCGAGTGGACACGTTGCTGGACCGCTTTCGCTTGCCGTTGGAGCGGGCCGGCTTCCACTCTTGGATGTCCGATTCAAATTCTGAATCAGGCGTGATCTTGCGCTTGCTAGACTCTGCGGGACTATCCTTGGTGGATTTCGCTGAGCCGAGTCGTCTTCGTCTCCAGATTTCCGCGGTAGACACTAGAGAATCAGTATCAGAGTCATCCATGACGTTCTTCTTCACATCCTCTTCTTTCACATGAACCTTTTCATCCTTAATAGATCCCTCCGTCTTAATATCCTCCTCCTTCTTAGTAACCACCTCATCCTTGGACTCCGAGGACAGTCTAGATTTGACATCTTTAGTCGAAGAAAAGTCGGACTCGTAAGCATCGTCTTCGTCAGTTTCTTCTTCGTCTGCATCCTCATCCTCACTATCAGATGCAATGAAGTCTTTGAGGTTTCCACGTTCATCAATATCGTCCTCATCATCTTCATCTTCATCCCAGCCATCCGAATCATCATCCGAATCATCAGCGTCAGCTACAAGTTTTTGGGGCATGTGGACTTCTAAGAAGTAACAGTAGCAAATGACCTTGTCGGTTTTCACCTTCGTTCTGCAACCCTGGTGAGGGCATTGTAATTCTTCCTCGGATTCGGGTCTCTTGACTTCAGTCATGACCGAAAAGCATGGGTTACACACCGTGTGGCCGCAGGGGGATATGATAATCGGATTCTTGGTTGTCGACTGGCAGAGTGGACATTCGAAATCCTCTTGGCCCTTAAGCTTCTCAACAACTGCCTTTCTAAGTTTGGTAGCGAGTTTACACATCTCATCGGCCGAAACTTGGATGCCCTCTGGGATACCGAAGTCCCTAATCAGGTGTGGATGGCAGCAAGCTTGACGAAGACGGAGAAGCAATACCAGGATGTAAGTGTACTGTCTCATGATCATTCCCTTCTTCAGGAATCGGTTCACCTCCAATCGCTGTTTCTGTTCAAGAGCGACGTAGAAAGCCTTCTGGTCCTCGTTGAACTGGGTCGTGGCGTCCTCCTTGTAAAGCGGAGGTAATTGAAGGATCGGCTTACCATCAAGCACACTTCCCTTGGTTCGTCTCAGGGTAATACTTCTGAAGAGAGCCTGAAGCTTTCTCATAGCATTGTCGCCAGCATCGCCGCCCCAATTCTCAATCGGTCTGTTGATCTCATAGCTGAACTTGCCCCATTCATTGTAAGGTCTAATCTGAAGAAAACGTATGAGGGCAAAGATTTCTTGGACCTTGTTCATGAAAGGGGTACCCGTCATACAGAGCCGGTAGGTCGCCTTGATCCTAGATGTGCCCAGCGAAGATTTTCCTGTTCTAGTCTTGATGTGATGAGCTTCATCAAGAATGACTCGATGGAAAACAGCATTTGAGTTGAGGATGACAGGGTTCTTTGTCTTCTTGCCCTCATCGATGGCCTTGTATTCCCACGCGACTGTTCCGTAGGTAGTCAACACAACGTCGTAAGATAGGAGTTTAGCGACCGTGACTCTACGCTTTTCCGGGCCATGATATAAAAGCGTCTTCAGCTTGTACGCGGGTTTCACCTTCGTCTCGATCTCCCGCTCCCACTGCTTCAGTAGAGCAAGAGGGGCAACAATGAGCGTGGTCTTTCGGGCAGGGTCCTCCGACGGGTGTGCTAAGATCAAAGCAAGAGATTGGATGGTTTTGCCCAAACCCATGGTATCTTGGTAAATGGTTAGCATCTCTCATCTTAGTCAAGGTTGGTAAATCATATATAAATACCTGCTAGAATACCGCCTTTCTTGTTTGGGTCGTTCTCTTGCTCCATCAACCAGGTGAGGCAAACCTTTTGATGGTCCATCAGCGAGCAAGACATTTCGATGGGAGTAGCCTTTCGCTGCTCCGGGGGAATGTCAATCTCGGGTAGCTGCAACAGATGTTGCACCGCTTGACGCTCATGCTCAGGCACCTGCGGAACTTGCATAGGTAGTAAATCAAGCGTAGGGTCGCGACGACCGTCATCTTCTTCATCATCCTGATCATCATCGTCATCGTCATCATGATCGTCACTGTTGCCACTAGCAGGAGTTGGGAGGTGTGGAACGTAGGGCGGTGGATCTAGGTACTGTGAGGTGGGGTGAGGCTGAAGCTGAAGCGCATCAGGCAGAGAGGGTTGGTAAGGCTGTTGAGACTGATCAGGCTGTTTGAGATGGTCAGCTCGAGCTTGGTCAAAAGCGCTCATCGACGTCTGGTATTCTGAGGCAAGTTCGGGTGCACGTCGCAACATGTTAGAAACATCGGGGAGGAAATCCTCGGCAGGTCTATCGGACCCCATCATGAGCAAGAATTCCTGGGCGAGCTGAGGTCTGCCCGGAAAGCGATCCTATGTGGGCGCACAGTCAGCAAATCATCTTTTTTTCATGGTGTAGTTAATGTATCAGTAAGTGAAAAGGAAAATATTAAATCTTACCTGAATCTTTCTTGCAAATCGGGGGATGATATCAACTTCAGATGCTTCCCGTTTTATTCTTCTTGGGTTTTGCAAATGTTGATGCTGAACCGGTTGGTGTTGGTGTTGGTGTAGAATTTGGTGCGGACTTTGATGTGGGTGTTGGTATCGGTGATGTCGCCGGTGTGTTAGATTGTATTGAGGAACGCCGTTAGTTACTTGCTGTGGTGACCCGGCTTGTTGTGCTTGATTGAAAGTTTCTCGGTGCGATAATTCTCTAGCTCTTTCCCTTTCGCGGCGCACTTGTTGTTCTTGCTGTACACGCAAATATGCTTCGCGTAGATGTGCGTCCTTGCTATCTTGTCTGCGCAAGCCTTGGTCAGATTTAGATTGACGAAGGATCCGTCGGCGATTCTGGTTTTGAGAAAGATCAGGCTGTGTGTAGTTACTAGATGGGACAGTAGTAATAGAGTGTGAAGAATGTTCACGATCAAGTTTTCTTGCACGTTGGTGAGTCAGCGCACCCCGGCTGGAAGAAGAAAAAGGTGGTAGCATTGTGAATTTATATTTTAACGGCGTGATATTTTGAGTTTTTTCCTTGATAGTTGCCTAGCAGAAAAGCACACGGTAAGCACGGTAGGCACAGTTGGAATATGTATTGGAAGGCAAGTGCGCAAGGTGCAGCAACCAGTGTAGCTGGAGAGGCAGGCTCGATGCTGCCGTGGCAATTCTACAGCTGCGCCCCTTACGCCTATTGGAAATTATCACTTTAAGGTCTCTAAGGTTGAATGTTAGGCTGAAATTGGCTTCTTCGGACTATGGCTGCAGTACGGCTGCAGGTGTAAGTCAATTCTACTGGATGAGGGAGTCGCGTACCGCCGTAGGTTTCGCGAGGCTTTGGGGGTTGCCTCCGTTTGCCTGGTTGCTGCTTGGGTACAAACGAGAAGTTAGGAAATAATTGTAACAGTGATTCCAGGCGAATGGGAACCGATGGGTTGGTTCGTGCAGACCCCCTGAAGAAGATTTGACGCGCAGGCTCGCGTAACCACGTGCATGGCCACTTTTTACAGGGTCCAGGGTGGATACAGAAAAGATTAGAGGAGGATATGATGTTGTATTAGGAAGAAAAGAAGCTCGAAGAGCTTTTTGGTGGGAAAGTTACTAAATACATCATACAGTGCTTATCGCACTTTCCTCATTTGTACACCCCATCTAGTACGGACACACAAGAGCCCGCCCCGGGCGACTTCCTTCAATATATCTCCCACTTCGTCTCGTTTCGAACGAAACCTTAAACCACCCGATTCCACACAACTTAAAACAGCCCATAGAACGGTTCCTTGAAGGCCTACACAGGCAGCTAAGAGCCCAAGGGCCGCCGAAATACTCGGGTTCTCCATTGTTCACCCATCCCTGGGGCGAAACCACAACCGGGAGAGGAACGAAAACAAGGGCGTTTACTTAATCAGGAGACCGAAACGACAAGCCGAAAGCGGCAAAATAGTAGTAGTTGTTGGTAACGTGATTCGAAGCCGAAGAAGTGAGGCTTAACGATCTTTTGACGAAGGCAGAGACACGGCTCTAGTCATGGGGCCGAAGAGGCGACGACGAGGTCCTTTTTGGCTTTTTGAACCTGAAAAAACAGCAGAAAACGAGTGACTGTAAACGAGTGACTATTTGACGATGCTGTAATTATATTCCCATGCGTGATCATCCGGGTGTGGGAGGCACCAGAAAAGATTAGAGGAGGATATGATGTTGTATTAGGAAGAAAAGAAGCTCGAAGAGCTTTTTGGTGGGAAAGTTACTAAATACATCATACAGTGCTTATCGCACTTTCCTCATTTGTACACCCCATCTGATACCTACAACCCTCTAGTAGGTATCTAGAACAACAGCCCGAGCCTGCTTAATCGATTTACGGGCAAATCCAAAAAATTACATAGTGCAGATTGATGATATATCGAAAAAGCAAATTTCCGGACTGATCTAGCCTTCTTTGTTCACGATATAAAACTTTTATCAACTGAGACGGTATGCATAATTTCCGCGCACCTATCACATTTAGTTCCTTCCAATATATCACCACGCCTCGAAATTCGCATTCTTAACTTCTAGCCCTATGACTGATTGACTTTCGTGGATACTTAAATCTAGCCCTAGACCTCTCCCGAAATGACGTAGCACATGCAGTTGCGAACCAAGATCGTAGGGGTTAATACCCGTCCCCGCAGCGGGAAGACCCCTGCCGGACCCCCACAGGCCTGAATCTCTACCCATTCAGTCAGTTCAGTCAGCCATTGCTAGGCACCTGCCAATCATCGATCACCTGTAGAATCCTTACAAACAGGGGATGGAGTGGAGTGAATCGTCGTGAATTTTATTCCTAGCAGATATCCCAGCCAACCTAACCTATCAGTAGGATCAGCTTCCTACCTCGTGAAGCTGTATAGCTAGGGTACATGAAACATCCAAATCACAGCACACAATTCTACGGAACCGAAGAATGTGCTGAAGATAGTTGAAGAGACGGTGGAGACGGTGAAGACGGGAACTAACCCGATGTTATCAATCTTCTACCAGCTTCTACGATCGCGAGTACGTCTAGTCTCTTCCAAATTGAGTACTGCTTGTGTAACACACTCTTCTCCGTCTTCTTCCTCCATAACTCGGCGTAGGATGCCCATCTTCGAGGCCATCTTCATGGCGGCGTTGATACGATCTTGCTTGCTGAGGCCTCTCATCTTAGCCATGAATCTGTCTTCATCGAAGGATGAAGAGTCAAAATGGCATTCATCGTTAACAATAACTTCGAAGTCCTCGGCTCCTCCCCATTTTTTACGACCTTCAACCATAAGTACATTGTTGAAACGGCGTACGTGTAGCAGGGTTCTCTTGGATTTGTCCTTGCGATCAGACAATCGATGCCACATCTCGCTGTAGAGACAGTTAGTGTACTAAGTATATGACGGTACTCAGGTACCAAGAGACCAAAACTCCGTAGACTTACGGATAGGCACGTGGAGGACCAAGTGTGTAGCCCTTGCTTTCCAGGTCATTATATACTGCCTTCCAATTTCGTACCCTGCCGAGCCGATCTTCCTTTGTCGAGGAAGTTAATCTTCCGTGTGCGGCGACGCTTCGAATAAAGTCTGCCTTCTTGGGCCAGGACCAATGTCCTCGCTCCGAAACCGGTTGGGACATCTGGACGAATCGAGATACGGTGCTGGCGACATTCTTGCGTAAGTAATTCGACTTGAATACAGTTTGTAATGGAAGGATACATCGTCGGAATTATTATAACTTACAACAGATCTCTATAGTGTGGAGGTAGATGATTATTTAATTGAAAATACCCGCGATGGACACTGAATGTGGCGTGGAGCGACAGGAATGTTGGAGATGTAAATGTTCATGTTAATTTCGAAATAGTCCATCTCCCTTGAATCGGAGTTGTAATTTCTGATGTATTAAGTATCTCACTAGGTAGGTAAAATCTGGAACCTCTCTCCACGGTGTTCATCAGTAGATGGTATATCATCGTCAAGCCTAGGTTACTCTCGTTGCCCCAAGCATACTTCTACACAGAGACGAGGCCCTAACTTATTGATCATCTATCTACCTAACTAGGTAGATATCATAGTGGTCAAGTCTTTATCAGTAGGGCTTTGTACATATAAATACTACATATAAAGGCTTACCGTCTAGTTGAGCACCTGAGCTCTTCTTCTTCGTCGTGGATAGTTATCGTAGAATCCATACTGTAAGTACCTACTAGGTAAGCTCTAGGGTCAGCAAGAAAACAAGGTAGGTTATTACCAAAACGCACATATGTGTCGAAATCAATCCCTGGCAACGAGCTAAGTATCTTTGTTGGGGTGTTCATTTCGACTTTAGACGATAAAATCTGTTATAAATGGCGAGCTAGCTAATTGTTCTCTGCCTCAGGTGAAAGGGTGGATAGGTGCTGGCATTATTACCCGTAACAACTAGATCCCAATTAGTTGAGGGAGTCCATCTCCTAGTGGGCAGGTTGATAGCCCAAGTATGGAGTACTAACCTGGTCAATGCTCTTAGGGGGTAGTCTGATCTTTGATAATTTTCTTGTGTAGAAAGACTTATAAGTATTAAGAAGGTTAAAAATTCTAAGAATCTAGTAGTAGATTAGGCTTAATGGCCGGGGTGGCATGGCGCTGCTTACAATGGATGTTATTGCTTAGCATTAACTCCACGAGTGAGTAGTAGCTCGAGGGTTCGATTCCCTCGCTGGCCAGTTCAATCTTTTTTCTTTTTTTCTTTTTCACTGACCCTTTTCCTAGAGAACTATTATTTTCGACTTCAAACATGTTGCCATCTATGATTACATATTTCACCACACGTAGGTACCCGGGTATTTTCAGAATAAAAATTGTATTTGCATTATCCATTATACACTTATACCCCCGAATATTCGAGTAAGATTACGGATGTCTTGAGCATTCCAAAGTTTTCAAACCTTTCCTATTTTTTATATTACTGCAGTATAGGAAGTTGGTCAGTCGCTTTCGTCGAAAAAGCTCGCCGTCCTCTTTAGGATAGACAAGTCAATCAAACCCATGACGCGCCCGTCGAGCCGTCGCACATTCTCATCCCAGTACCAGTACACAGCGCAGGCCGCCGCCGTGACACCGATCTGCGTGATCCCTATCCCTAACGTAGCCGCCTTGAGGCCGTCCCACATGAAGATAGCATTAGGTAGGCCTAGAATAAAAGCGCCCACAACAAAGTTTCGCAGGCACGTAAGGCCACCGTGCATATCAGCCGTATTGCGCAAACCGACAGCAAGATTAGCCGAGGTGAAAGCGGTAGACCGTTGAATGATCGGCCGAACGGTGGCATCTAACGCCAAGGATCCTGCCGCTAAAAGTCCAAGTAGGAAAGACGCGACTGGTAAGCTGACTCGGTTTAGCCCTAGATCCCATGGCGTACTGAATGGTTTGGCTGAACCGTCTGTCGGCATCTCCATTGATCCCGCGAGGTACAGCCCGAATCCGAGCATGCCGATTGAAGCGATGCCAGTACCGACGGTAAGAGTTGTCAGATGAATGGTAGGCGTAAAACGCATTTGGAACATGGCCGATGTGAGCGCTACGGCCACGGGGGTCGCGAGAAGGAACGGTCCTGTCATAAGGGTGCCGAGAGGTGCCGAAGGTAGCATGAAAGGAAGGGGAGAGAAGAGTAGTGAGAGCGAGCTAGCAAGGCTCCAGAATCCAGCGTATGGCAGGAGCGTAACGATAAAAAGAAGACCAGTGGTGGGCGCGGCCATGGCTCGGGGTGCCTGCAAGATCAGGGGTACATTGATTTCACTTGCCTGGTACGACCAAGGCTTCATCTTCATGACATATTCAATCGCGGCCTCTTTCGTGTACGTCACAGTCGGCCACACAGCTTGAGAGCGCTCAATAGTTGGTGGCTGTGAGTCGTCCACCGTACGGTCGTAGGCGGTTTCAGGGGCACCAAAGACTATTAGTAGAATTGAAAGCGACAGGAAGGCGCTCATGATCTCAAACTGAACCTCGAAACCCCGTGCGCCAGCTGATGCAGTACCACCAAGTAGGGGGGAGCCTAGCATGGTTGCGATAGAGACAGTATGGTGAATTATGATCATAAAGTGTCGTTCATGTTCCTGGGGAAATTAGCACCAAAGTTTCCAACAGTAAATCAATAGGAGCACCAACAAAGTAAGTGTCTTGAATCGAGCTCAAGACCAGAGTATCGAATGCGCCCCACCCTAGTCCCTGGAATATCCTCGCGGCCATATTCTGCGCCAAGCTTCCCCTTACGTGAGTGTTCCAAACCACTCCAATAAATATCATTACCATTGATACTAGATATACTGGCCTTTTACCCCATATCCTCGATACTATTAAAGAAACCAATCCGGTTATCGCAGACACCATTAATGGCACGGCGGTTAAGGCGACCGCGGCCGTATACGATACGTTTTCTTCGATCGCGATTACACTGTTGACGCTGATATACGCCGTTTTCATTACCCCCACTAATGCGACCATAGAAAGCAATGCGCCTAAATTCAAATGTTTCTTCCACAGCGGCCAATTGAGAGGATCTTCGAGATCTTCGCTGGGTTGTGGAGATAACTCAATTTTCGCATGCTTTCCCGTTCCGTACTTAATAGTTCGTTGCGAAGTTGTGGTTGAATATGATGCGCCTGTTGCTGTGGTCGCCATCGTGGCGGTAGTAGCCGCAGTTCCTGGCCTTGGCCAGTCCTTCGTTATCGGCCTTGGGGGCTTTTCCTCCATCTCTGGTGACCCTAGCGTCAGTCTTACATTTCTTTCATTGCCTCCTAATGCCGTCAACAACGACTCGAGTGTACTCGTAGTTGATGAGTCTCGAGTCGTATTCGCATCTGCATTTGCGCTTGCATCCGCGTCTATGTCTTTTTCTTGTTGCGCACTGGGGTCTGGGAGTTCTGGTAATGGCGTCGGCGGAGGTAACGGCGGAAGAGTTTTCCGAATGTTCGCAGTTGTTCTTGGTATTATGCTTGGCGGTATAGGAAACCTTTTTTCCGCCTCTGATATCTCTATCGTTGACTCCGTCGTCGACTCGGGTCGTTCCATGATGGTCGATTTTCTCTTTTTACCCCACCCACTGGCGATCGATCTCCAGCCAGTAATTGATGTACGTCAATATGCAATGGCCTACGCGCTCGAAAAGACCGTCAATCGCGTAGTCAATAAGTAAGTCACAATTAATGAATGTATAAAAAAAGAATGTAGCTAATACAATCAAGAAATACCTAAAGAAAGGGCAGCCAGGCCCGCGAAGATCAACTTCGATGAAGCGAAAGTGTATAAGAAAATTGGTGCAAAAGCGATAAACGTAGATGAAAATGCAAACGAAGAGAATTCATCATCATTGCGATTGAGAACTGAACCGTCTCCATCTTGTGACGAGTTCGCACGGACGCTTCGTGCGTGAGATCGTCCTCCTCTCCATGGATTGTCACGGACGCTAGCAGTTGTGAACAAGGGTATTATTCGCTGCATCTTAAAACTGTGCCAGGTTGAATGCACTCACGAAACAATCTCAGGCAGCCTCCTCTTGGAGGCTTGATAGTCATGACTCGGTGGCTGACGAATTGTGCAGGTTGAAGAGTTCGAGTTAAGCCATCTCCGATGCACGTTCCCTATCGCCCACACAGCTTACGGTGAGGTTGGTTCAGTGTGCCGTGGAGCTTCTGCATACCCGGCCACAAGAGATTTTGTTCCAGTCAACCGGGCTACAATTACCGAGGCTAAGGCTCGACGTCTCACTTGAGGCTCTCTAAACAAATGGGCCTTTCTCGGAAATACGGAATAGCGTATGACCTGGACCTTGGTTATTCTATCCAGCAGATCGAGCATCTCGTGAGAGTCGTAGGATAACGATAAGAAAAATGGCTAGAGACCTCTTGGAACTCGGCTCATTCCGAGTTACGCTTGGGCCAGACTACTGAAACTCGCCTGATGCAGGGGTGTGTCGCGGATCATCCCGCGCTGCAACGCTGAAGAAAGGTATTAAATACGTACTAGAGCGAATCAAGTGTGGCTGGCTCGGCATTCTCGACAATATGATATGTCACTCTTTTATACGCACCCTCTCTTTCTCTCCCGTTATATTCCCTCTCTTAAGCCCATCAGCTTACCTGGTACACATCAAATAAGTAGATACTTCGAGACGGTTAGCTTGGTGAACTAAGCGTCGTTCACATTACTAGTGTTCAGTCTTACTAGCTGAAAGAGTGAGGGTAATACTATAAAAATATAGTTATACTAGAACTACTGGTTTGTCACTGGGAAGTACCTGTGTGTTATAGTGACATGTGTGTACCTGATCGCTGATAATAACCTAAAATACTGGCAGTATGAAGCTGAGAGCTTTCTGATGCCTAAGATGCTGACGTTCAGCTTGTAGATCTTCGGAGAATTAATAGAGTATGACTGGAGACCTCGGGATCTCGTCGGAGGTTGAGATCGCCAAGGTAACCTCTACTTACAATCTATGTATCTATCTGCAATGTTATATGCGTGCATAGTCCGTGGTCCATGCAGGAACGATGCAGTCAGCGCCGGACGGCACCGGCGAGAACCGGATAGAGCTATGAGTCGACGACGGCGACGCTCCGATAGGTGGATTACGTCGAAACCTTGGAACTACTGCTGCGCACGGTCTTAGGGTAGCCCGGTCTGAGACAGTTCACAACCTTTCTACTGTAAAAGCAAGCGGTGAGATTCACTATCGTAGATTATAGATTAGGGCATGAATAGCAACGAACGTAGATCACACAGCCTCAGAATCAAGAAAAAATGATTTAAAGATGAACCAATCGTATCAAGCACGGGCAGCCATTTAGTCACTTATCACAGAAAGTGTAAAGATGTTGTTCGAGAGATGGGTATCTCGGCTTCTCCTGTCTTAGGAGGATTGCGCGTTTTTGGTGATAGTGGCTTCGTAAGTCATGCCGATGATGCAGGATGCATCCGCGAGACATGGGAATAATATGTGGTCTATTACATTATAATGGATTTTCTAATTCTAAAATCCTGTCTTTGAAGAAAGGTTCCCACCTCTATCCAGACCGTCATTAACATGTGATTCAAGTACCCTATCGTTCGAAGATCAAGACCCATAACTGAATGGCGCAATCTGTGGCCATGTTGGGTACGCCCCCACACCTCCACCCATTTAGAACTCCAAAACACCGTGTCTATCGTCTATCTCATCACATTGCGTGGTGGCGCTATCCGCCAGTCGTACTACCCGGTGCCGACTACATGACAAAAGTGGTTGCCATCGAATGAAACTGGTTCGCAGATAGAATTGCGCAAGGCAAGAAGGTATTGCATGGATGAATGATGCCACTGCCTGGGAAGTAAATAGCCCCTAAACCAGAAAATGTGAGTCAATGTTCTTCAATCATAATGCGATATACACCCAATCCAGGGTGGTTGAAAGCCACGATAGTGGCTAGAACCAGCCAAGGCAGCTTGCAATGGTTGTTCTCCATTCGGCTTTCGGTCACTAGGCCGGAAATTATCATCCGGACTGATGGAACTTGCTCAACAGCTTTGTTGGTTCCGTCGTCTCGTGGGTCGAGTCGAGTCGCGAGCGAGCGAGCTCATGTCTCATAGCTGGACCGTGGATAGACCGAGTATTCCAGTAAGGTCAACAATGACCTTCTCATCACTTAGAATGAGGCGGAATATCTAAAAATTGCAACCGGGCCCGAATATTCGGTTCTACGGCTTGTAATTTTGAATAGCCTTGGCTTTCACAAGGATGCAATTACGATTGCTTTACCTGCATGTGTGACTTGCTGAGCTTCAGATGTCTCGTAACTGAGCAGCAGCCAATTTGCTTTTATAAGTAATTCTGTGATGAATCCGTAAGTCTACGATCGTATACTCGGATATCGAGAGCCGATCCACATACCTTGATACTCCAATGTGTACGAGACCGACGGGTCTTCATCTCGGCCAAAGAGGATCGGCGCAGGTATGCTTTCATCCTCGGCGACTCTGAATTTCAACCCGACGGTCTTTGACGAGTCAGTCCATAAAATGGACGGATCATCCATGCCCGAATCTGCTTGCTGTTGCTTCCCTGCTGCTGTATGTTCCGCTGCACGCTTGAGCCAGTCGCGCCACACACGGACCACGCTGTCTGTGACGTTGGCAAGGCTACTGAAGAGGCCGTTCCTTGGTCCCACCTTAACCAGGTTGGTTACGGTGCACATCTGAGAGAACAATTCGCTGGAGTCGAGGAAAATCTGGTGTGTAGGCAACCGAGGTTTCGATATTTCTTCGATAGCACCAAATCTCTCATCCCTAAGGAATGGTCGGAATCGTGTGTAGAGTTTGTTGAGCTCTCCGAGGTCAGCCTCATCACCAGCTTCCGTAAGTCCGTTCGTTCCGAGGTATTCGCAGAACAGCTCAGGTGTAGAGAGCTTTTCGCTTGGGTGGTAACACTCAAGGATCATCTTATGATCCTGTAACTTCGAAGCTTCTATGAGACGGGAATAATGTATACGGCCAACAAGTCCATGGAAGCGGCGGCAGACAGTAGCAAGGGGCAACAGCTCGCGGGTCGGGAAGGAACTCAAGACATGGATGATGATCTTTTAGATAGATGTTAATGTTATTTTCTCTAGTAGAGAGTGAAGTTACCTCGTACCTCGTTCGGGAGCGAATCTATCGAGAGTTGTGAGGGCGCCATGACGTGCAACACGGATTGTGGCAAAGATACGTAGAAGGGGTCAACAGAAGTATAATGCACGTTGTCGAGGCTTCAACAAGAAACCTAGACACGACACCGGCAACATCTATAGGCTTTATATAGATTCTGACTCCTTCATGGACCCTTGGCAGGATATTCGAGATACCGTTAAAGTGGATCTGGTGTAAGACCGCGCCAGCCGAACAGGGAATAATCCGACCAACAGCGCTTTTCGCTCGTATCATAGCCCAATTCTGGACTCATGTAATGTCGGTCTACGATCTTGAGTAATCAGATGTTGGCGATCCACCGTCTTTCCGAGTCAAGGCCGATAATATAACGGGCTCAGCTGTTACGGGACCACGCCAGATCAGCCGATAGCTGGTCCTCAGACTCCCTGAACGCGTCCGGTTTGCTCCGAGACAGCTATGACGCGCTGGATATCTGAAAAATTTTCGATATCACGACTAAGTAGCGTTTTTTCAATGAATTGGCTTAGTCAAGCTATTGGATTAATTTGCAGGTAATGGTAATACCAAAGCTACCATGACCTTGGATTTGCTTAGATTCAAGATGACAAGAGGAGCATTCAATGTACTTTCGCCACATGTCTATTCAAGATATCTGTTATCGTTATCTCGGCCGATACAGTACAAACCGTACTAAAGCCACTCATTTCACTGTGTATGTCTCACCGCCTCACACTCCCCTGCTCGTAAGGTGAACCAATCTCGCAGGATCGCGTCAAAAACAAGTTGCTTGCATAATACACCTCATGTTTCGATCTAGATAAGTGAAACATGGTCAGCTCAGTGCAGTTTCTCAAACTGAGGTTATCGCAAATATTATTTGCGAAAGTTTGAAGCTCAACTTTCCCATGTGAATATTTTTCCAATTTCCCTGCCTTTCTGTGTTATGGAATGAAATGGTTCCATCATTTTCATGAATATGAATATTACCACACAGTATATTTATTTTCAATACCATTCTGTTTTGATACCTAACCTCTCTTTCCACATATCTTGGCCCATAATATGCACTTATGTCGCCTTAGGAGTAGAAGAATTGCCGGCATATAAACGCTGATTGGCCAATACCCCTGCGCCTATCAGATAATAACCCGGTTTTCCCAACAGATGCTATTGTATCCCAAAGTGGCGGGATTTTCCGGACACGCCAAGAGGCGTTGATGGCTTCGAGAATCAAAATTCGTCCCACGTTTGAAGCCAGTAAGGTACACTTAAGCTTAATTGGACGTAGATACACTCGTACAACCTCATCAATTTGCTTGTGATTGTCTAGTTATATATTAGCAGTGACATTGCCGTGTATCGCGGAAGTATCACTCATTAGGTAATCATCAGCAAGCTTGCAGTTGTCGAACGTTATTATCCCCCTATTGGAACCAGCTAAATGATAGATGCTAAAGTAAACAATAAGTAAGGCGACGATTAATTGACACCAGCACATACCTGATCAACAACTTTAATCGTAAAGATCATAAGTATAATTCAACTTGCACTCTCTCTTCAATTTATTTTAATACTAGAATTTGGGAGCGCATCTACTTCTCGCCTCTCAAGGCTCCAGTGGGTCGGGGACCGCCGCGATTACAATAAGCAAACCCCCTACTCTAAGCTATACTGGAACAATTAATTCCAAAATTTGTGCCTTGATTGCTAATACCTTAATTCCAGCGTAATAATCACCCTAATGTCCGAAATAGGGGTGCAGTAAAGCCAATTGCGATCAATAACTCTTGGTTTTTTTGCTATAATCCAAAAGTCCAGAGTAAACTCGGATCAACACAATAGTCGGAAATTTGCCGTCCATTTTGGTATACTCGGTCTCATTGCTATCTATTCAGCCACAAAAACCCTAGAAGTAGATGCAAATCTTGCAACTCTTCGATCAGATGACAACCACTTACATAATTGCGTCGAGCCATTTGGATAGCTCGTACTGAAAACTGTCGCTTAGTGATGCCATAATCTAATATCAAGCTATCATTTTGCCATCACAATTATAGCATCTTGTACATGATACATTAATATTTCAATCACGAGAAAACAAAAATCGCAGAGTTGTGTAGTTAATTACTAGCCATGATATGATATGGTTTCCATTCCCTCTGCATCCAGTAGGTAACCACTTCAAGATCATGTGCCTAGAGAGATAACAAAACCTAATGGTACACTTCACGTCCTAGGGGTGTCATGGGAGGCGAGACGTTAGCATTGAGGATAGTCCCCTTCTACTCATTCAATATGTTCGGTGAATGAACCCACTCTCCACTTGACCATCTATTCCCTCATGAGGAGCAAAATGCCGATGTAATGAGCTCAAACAAGCAACTCTGCTATCACCTCGCAGGCGCGTCGTCGACCTGTCAGTTTTAGATTGGCCGATTTCTAATATCATAACACCCTTCTAGTTAGCCCTTGGTCAACCGCGAGACGCCTTTCCTTCACCCCAATGCACTATGGTTTGGTGTGGTTCGGCTCTTCCTGTCAAGGTCAGCTTTACGACCAACCTATGGTAAGCACTTACTCCTTCTATGCCTCGTAGTCTGTTGCCGCTCGACTTTAGACGCGGCTACGTCGCTGAAAATTGCAAAAATAAGAAATTCGCCCGAGCATCGAGATTGTTCGGGATTTCGATATCTGGGATTATCAATACTTGATTAATACCCCCTCGTCGACTTCTGTATGTGCCGTATAGAGTATATGTAGCCATCCAGAACATTGCATTAGCGTGATATTCCAAGCCTGATTTTCGTGAGTTTTAATGAACTATTGACAGCTTTGTCCAACAAACCCCTTTCTCCATGGATGGAAGGCTACCAGTATTTAGATCTACTATAGTAAGCTATGCAGAGAAGCAGAAAGCTTCCATAGCACCAAAAAGGAGCTATACTAGGAAAAATAGCTTAGGTAATTTTTGAGTTACGTTGCTTCTGGGATGTCGAATTATACTGCGGTGGTATATCTTCGAGTTGGAGAACTAGGCTTGAAATCCTCCTTGTCCTTGACGCCCGGCATGGCGACCCGCGGGAACGTGCATCTAACGTGCATATGCCGGTCTACTTCCTAGACAAACCAGCTTGCTGGCATGGGCGGCGATCATACTGCTAGATTTGGAGCAAAGGATTCCCTTTCGATAACGGCCGAACCGATATTGACACAATCTACCTTGCATTATCTCCCCAGCTCGAGAACGAGTCTGAATAGCTTCCAAACCAGGTACAGAAAAGGTACCTAGAGACACACCCATCCGACGTGGCACTACCGCGGTGCCACAATAATGGCTGCTTACTGCATATCCTGCTTTGCAATAGGACGTCCACAACGAGTTAAAGTGTTGCCCCCACACCAATAGCAAACGCCGTGACAGGCAGACCCCGAGGTCCAAGCACGTCTTCCCCAGAATGGGCGTAGCATTGCAGGGGCAGCTAGCCCAAATATCAACCATGGTGGAACCTTTCCCTGCGGATACGTACTGGGAAGCGATTCCCATGTTCGCGGATAGTTGCCATACTTTCAGACGGCCTTGCAAGAAGAGTGTCTTAACATTTCTTCCGAGCAGCCGAGGCCAGCAACGCGAATCCTTTGACGAATTGGACATTTGCCATCCGTTCTTGTATGGCTATTGATTGATTTACGGGACACACACAAGGGAGGTATAATTTCGATTTGTCATACTTACGTCGTCGAAGGAATGGAGTTTAAACCAATGCCTTATAGTGCGGACCGAAGACGAGGCTTGTCGATAACGAGGGTGAAAATGAAGGTGAGGGGGTTGATGTAAGAAACAAGAAAGTGCAGATTCTTATTTCCGGGAAGTATAGAGCTGAGATGCGAACTGTAAGCCCTGAAAAAAAAAAGCCATAAGTTCTCCGAAACACGTTGATGAGATGGTATCGTACGGGGGCATCCCTTACTTCAGCAAGATGATTACCAGGTACATGAAATGATGATGCTAACCTAAGAAGTGAGACCTAGCCACTTATAGAGTTGCTCCTTATTCATCAACCAATCACATTGCTCTCCAGCCACGTTCTGACCTCTGAGCCGCAAGCTCCAAAAGGTGCGCGTGCTGTTTCATTGAGGCGCATTACGTACCTGGGAAGTCGCCCTACAGCAAGATAAGTACATCAGGTACATGCAGTACATGCGATACAATGGATGCGATACATGCGGTACGGGTGGTACAAGCACTTAAGTTTACTCACATCCATCGGCACTCCCCATTGGTGTTACCCACCAGGAAGTATCGTTTAGTTAACCCTAGCTGGGTAACCCCAAGCACTGGGCAAGCTTAAACACATGCTCCAGGACTATGACGAAATAGTTCACCGCTTAACTTTCTGCCTATCGATGATATGATAAACTTGGGAAGTTAAATCGGATTGTCCTATTGTTGGTCCAGATCTCTCTTCTCCCCCCCAGTCCACCCAAACTTTTCCATCACTTTCATCTTTTTTCATCTTTTTTCTCAATCCCCCCCACACCGTTCACACATCTATCTCCGAACCGAATGAAGACTAGACCTATTTCTTGGCGCGCACAAACATCCATTGATGCAAGTATGTATGCCAGGTGCTACAGTGCTACTTAGGCTACTAAAGTCAAGCTTAAAAATACATTCGAAGAATACAGCATACAGCATTCGCATCCATCCATTTGACCACCTAACACACATCCATCCATGATCTATCCATATTTGCACCTAACATACGAATAGTACATCATCCCCCCTAACAACCTAGAGACCTAGAAACCTAGCACATGCATCTATATGTATATGTACCTATCAACCACGATTCATCATGGGGGGCAAAGCATGCCGCTATTGAGGGGCCAAGGAGGGGTCTACTGCATTTGATTCTATTTTGACTGTCACCCCCTTGGCGGGCTGTCACTTCCGAATAGGAGAGGGACTCACCTCCTAATCATTTTGATTCATTTTCAACTCATCCCATTCCACTAACTCCCTAGGAGTCGGTCAGTCGGTCACCGTTAACATCCATACCTAGGTACAGTATTTACCTGGGTAAATAGTATATAAAGGTCAAGGTGATCCGGAGTGTCGAGAAGCCGTTCCAAGTTCATCACTCCCAAGCTCCATCTTCCTACCTCCACACTTTCATCTTTAGTCCAACCTATCCACCCGGTCGGTCCTCTAGCTTCAAGCACCTTATCCACTCTTTGTTTCCTCGACACGTTTCTTGCTTTCTTCAAGAACTAAGTGTTCTCTTATCCTTCCACCACATTCAACTTAAATCATTTATCCTAGACCCATCACCATGGGCTCCGAATATATTCCTCCTGTTCGCCTTGCCATCCTCGAGGCCGACACTCCTGTCCCCGGTGTTAGAGCCAAGTTTGGCTCTTATGGCGGGGTGTTCACAAACTTATTCGAACGGGCATGCGCATCGTTGAACCCTCCACAACCACTCTCGTCCTTGTTAGAATTATCATACCACGATGTCGTCAATGACCTCACCTCCTACCCAGACCCCAAGACGATCGACGCTATCCTCATCAGCGGATCTAAGCACTCCGCCTACGAAGACGACGAATGGATCGTTCGTTTAGTAGAGTACACCCGACAATGTCTTGAAAGTGGCCGTGTCCGCGTAATTGGTGTCTGTTTTGGCCACCAGATCGTCGGCCGTGCCATGGGCGCCGAAGTCGGCCAGAATGTTCTGGGTTGGGAACTGAGTGTTACCGAGCACGAGCTCACCAACGAGGGCAAGAAGCTATTCGGTGTTGAGAAGCTGGTTCGCCCCCCTTTTATTCTTTCCCCATTTCCTCTTCAATCATTCCCCTCTCGTAGCACGTTGGTATAATACTCACACGTACACTACACATAGGCTATTCACCAGATGCACCGTGATATCGTGTTCTCGCTACCACCCGGCGCTGTGCAGCTCGCCCGCACAGATGTTTGCCCCGTACAAGCCATATACGTACCGAAACAGGTGATTACGGTGCAAGGACACCCCGAGTTTACCGGCGACATAGTACGAGAGATCCTGGAGATGCGTCGGTATGGTGGCGTCCTCACTGAGGATATCTTCGAGGATGGCATGCGTCGTGTCAACAACAAGCACGACGGCGTGGCTGTTGCTCGGGCTTTCATACGATTTTTGCGTGAGTTTTGAATGAATATTATTGACGGAAGATATGATGAAGAGAAGGAGAAACGGGAGATGATATCCACATACGACAATATTTCGTTTAACGGTGGGGGCAGTATCCTGAATGCGACCATTGTCGTATAAGACTGTTTGTGTCACCTAACCCTCTTAGCCGGTCGCCAAGATCATCCGGCGAGTTGTCGAGATGTAATGATTCCATGGACGCCAAGTTTATGATGTGATACCCATCGTTGAATAATGATCAAAGATGGAAATTCTAAAGGTCAACTGAGCGTTCCAGGATGATTTTGGGCGTCTTCTTTAGCCCTTTTCTAGGGTCGCGTCGATCCTTAGCTCTGTCATGGTTACACATTTTCAGAAGAATGAATATCAAATGAAGAAATATCACAAAAAAGGCACAAGCGCCCAGGGACATAATAAATGGGTGAGACAACATCACGTGTCGAATTCTCGTGCATCCAACTCCCATCCACCCCTTTCAATCATTATCGAATTACAAACATGGTATGGCCTCCCATCGCAATACCTTCTCGGATAGGTAGGCCGGTCAGCCTCGTCACAATGCCTAATGTAACGCAATGCTTATATGAACGCCGCCCAATGCCCCCTTTTTTAGTATGCTCCCGCTTCCCCCCTCCTCTTCTCCCATACATTGGTATGTATGTGGGAAGGAAATAAATAATAATCAGAGCCAATTTGAAGACCGCCAACCCCTCCCCTCCCCACCCCTCTTCCACCAACCCGGCCGATATCCATTATGTATTCGCTCGTCCCTCCAATGAAAATAAATCCGGGCACCGCTGGCATGCATATATGCAAATGAATTCTTATCATGACCGTTCGTTTGACTCTCGCTTGCGTTATAAAGAAAAAAAAAGGAAAAAGAAAAAGTGATGATGGTAAAAAAATGCTGATGCACCAGTTTCGTACCCCGTTGTTATGCCGATCGATCGTTGTCGATGTTATGTTTCGTTTCGTTTCGTTCCCCGTTGAAACCCTGATGCCGGTTGTGTCTGATGCTCGTGTCGTCTGTCTCATGTAATCTCATGTCATGCGTAAATACTATATATACCGAGCTTATATTCTGCTCTTTCCTCTTCCCTTACTCCCCATCCCTACTCCTGCTCCTACTCCTAACTCTTACTCCGATTCTTAATTTCAACCCTCATTCCCCATCCCCGGCCCCCTTCGAACATCCAATTGCTCCAAGGACCCACTATCCAGCACATCCCACCACTCCCTCGGCGGCGGCGCCAACTGCGTCCCCTGTCCGGACGCCCTCCTCGCACCGCCCACCACCGCACTACTCAAATTCTCCAAATTCTCCTCCTGCTCCCTCCTCGTCCTCGCCGTCCTCGCATCCACAAACCTCTCCTCCCTCGTCCGCCCAGCCCCATGTCTACTCCCCGGCCTCCGCACAAGACGCAGACGGATCGCGAGGTTCGCCCAGAACCCGCCGCGTAGGTGCTGCCACGGCTTCTCCCACGCCGTGAAGAAACAGCAGTCGACGGCCGCGCCGATGCAGAGGCTTGTTACGGACACGATTTGCAAGACTACTCGCCCGGTTCCGTGAGAGGCGGAGAGGTTGGCGTAGTCGTCGTCGTATTGTAGGATGTGCGAGATTAGGGGGGCGATCCAGGTTACCATGTAGATGGCGGGGTAGACGAAGAGGAGGCGGAGTTGGCGTTGCTGTTTTTCGCGCGAGCGACGCATGGCTTCTTCGGTTTCGTTTTGCGGGAGGAATATTGAGGAGGAGAGGGTGGTGCCGGTGCTTTGGGTTGAGGAGCGTGGACGCGGTGGGCCACGTCGGAGGGCGCAGATTATGTTTGAGACGGAGTTGATGGAGCTGGTTAGGCTGTGCGTGTGGGAATGTGTATGTGTGTGCGTGTGCGTGTGTGAGGGGGAATGGGTGCCTGAGGAGAGGGAACGCCGCCACGTGAAGGGTGTGTGGGAGGATTGCTGCGAGGAACGTGGGCTATGGACGACGGATTCGGGGGCGCGGATGGGGACGGTTTCTTCAGCTCGTAACGACGGCTCGGCCGGGCTTATCAGGCCTGACTGGCTTCCCCGCCTTGTCTGCTGTTGAGAGTCTGTCGAGCCGTCGTTGGCGAAGTTCACTGCGTTCCACCGAATCGAGTGCCTCATCGCCTGATCGGGTCGCCGCGGAAGAGGGGTGGATGCTCCTCCTCCCCCTCCAAAATCCAGCGTGCTGATGGTCGAGTCGACGGAGTGCTGGCGATCCCTGGGGTCCCCATCCTTTGCCAGGCTGTCCCGAGCGGAATCGAGGAAACCGTAGTCCGCGATAGGCGGTGTGGGTGGGACGTCCCCACTATGGTGGTCGTGGCGGTGATTGTGATGCTTGCGGTTCTGCTCAGGATGATCGCTGTGGGCCGTGCTGGCACGCCTCTGGTCTCTGGTGAAGCTGCGGAAGCGGCAGGCGACGTAGAGGTAGAGGACCGTGTACACGATGATTATGAAGATGGAGATGACATATCGAGGTATCCAACTCAGGGCGCTCAAGTACCAGGCCGGACGGAGGGGTAAATAGCAATGGGGACCGTTATCCGCGAATTGCCCGCCGGTAATCGGTACGACGGCAGCTAGGACGATAGGAATTATGGCCCAACAGGTATATGCTATGCGTCTGTACGGATAAAGTCCAGTTGCACCGTTCGAACCCTGGGGCCTGAGGATGAATAATGCCGTGTGTACTGCGATTAAGAGAACAGCTATATCCGACGCCTCGATACTAACGGTTAGGAGAAAGCCGGAAACTTGGCAGAAGGTCGAATTCGAATCGATGGGCACCTTGGCGAAGAAGGCGAGGGGGCAGATTACGAGCCACAGTGCCTTCATCATGTCGCTTTGAATCAAGAGCATTATCAAGCTGAGTCGTGGTCAGCTCATTTTGTCCTACATTATGGACAAGATGGGTCCTTTTTGATCTATTGACTTACTCGTGGCGGAAGCTTCTCCTCATTCGGACGAACCAGTAAAAGGCACACAAAGCAGCAAGCACACTGATTGAGGCCATGGAGAGAGATATCGACATTATCGCTAAAATTTCTGGGTTATCCATATAACTCGGAGTTGAGTCGCGTTTTTCGGAAAGGGCGCCATAAGTTGTGAGAATTTTGGCCAGGGTGGCGCCCGGCTGCCATGTTATGGGAGCCATCTTTGCTGTTGAGGCCAAAACGGAGGCTCGGGATGCGTTTGAAGAAATAAATGATCTGGCATGCTTCTAGCGAAATATTATTCGCACCGGAAGACGGATTTCATGATTGCATAATCTGTGTGATCCGATCGGTGGTAGAAACTTGAGGGTTGAGAGGAAGCTTGGGCGTAGAGGTATCCGCTATGACACTCGCCTAAGTAACGAAAAAAAAAGTGCTAGGCGGCACACAACGATACGATCTGCAGGTTGGATGTTCTTTCTACGAGAATAGAAAAATTAAATCCTCCCAGGTCCTTCGCCTCTGAAAATACCTAGTATACGGGGAAAAAGAGAAGTAGGAGGAAAGTTCACATCCACCCCATCAACAAGCCCGAACGATGGTGGGAAAGCATGTCCTCGGGGATGCAGTTCATGCATAGCACGCTCAGACAAGAGGGTCCGAACTCTTAGAGACTCATGTTGCACGTCGAAAAGAGTATAAGGAGAGGTCAATAATGCTCCTGCACCTCGCGATATAGTATCGTATCAATTAACAGAACCAAGTTCGAGTTCAAGAAAAAGCCCCGAACGGTAACGTATGAAAGTTGAGAAACGGTTGAGGTGCAGTAGGCAATTAACAAAAGCAACCAGGGCATATGCCGATCTAAATAGTATAACCCGAGTAGGGTAAGGTGTCGTAGGATAAAGTTAACCAAAGAAATAAAAGGAAAAGGGAGTATTCCATATTTTAATGTTTGCGGTCTGTTTTAGTGGCGGTGAGGACTGAAGCGAAGAATTGGCTGGTAGTGAACGTCCAGGGCTGCCAGGGCTGCCCAGGGTTGACACTTGACTGAGTTGGGAACACTTAAGGCACTTCAAGGCACTTAAGGGAACAAGAAATAGAGGGAATCGGTGTGTGAGGGCTGTGCTCAAGTGCCAGACGTCTGTCAGGGGATAGTCAGGTACGTTGCTCGCGAGATTCTCTAAAGTCCAGATGTCGCTAAGATCACCAATTATCACCAATAAAAATGTTGAAGTTGGCTGGTTATCAGAAAACTTTGACCAAGTGATGAGGCCCGGGTGACGCTAGAGGGCATGAAAAGCCGTGACAGACTTGGTCGGAGCAGCATCCGATGATTTGTTCAAATCTTAGCGCGCGCGACCAAATCTCCATAAACCATTCATAAACCTGCTAATGAACCTGTCACTGCTGTCATAAACCTACCATAGCCTGCCATAACCAACATTGAATCTCCATAATATTAATGCCCATTTAAATCATTAAATCCATAACTCCTTGTGCTCCTCCCTGTTACTGCTGCTTCTCTTCCCAATGACGAAACCCCACACACATATCCCCATCCCCCGTAACGCCTCCCCCTCCGCTTTCGTCATAGCCCTAACCACGTAGCAAGTTCCAAGGTTGGCAGGATTGCTTGGATTGCCTAAAGGCGGCGCATGCAAGCGAGATCTGGTGACCGGCGTCTCGGGACAAGTTACCAAGCCTGCTGACCCCCACCAAGTACAACATGATTTTTCGGTTTGTTTGCTTTTATTTTCATATGATATTTCTCAAATGCCGTTTTTCTTTTCCCTCATTTTTAAAAATCCGAGAAAAATAACGCTGTGGGGATTCCGTTGCACATTATTCGGAGTTGTGCTTCCGTCGATCTGTTACCCATGGAGGTATTCCGAATAAAAGACCCATCCATTATGCCGCTTTCATCGCCCCGTTTAGCGAGGACGCGGCGGCCCGCAGGGTTCCATTAGCGCTTCTCCAAGGCAGTTAAAAAGGTCCCTTTTTCCTCGGAGGGTTAAAGGTTGGATCTAAGCGCCGTGTCTAATTGCTACTTTGGCTAGGTAAATCTCGATGAAATCGAATCAAACATTAGATTGTTGAGATTGGCTTTTTAAGGGATCATATTAACTCCGGATATGTAAAGATCGCCCGGGGTTACCGAGGGTGTGTGATACGACATCCTTAAAGCCCCGAGAAACTTCACACGGGCATTGTCTTCGGAGCTTTAATATAACTTCATTCACTTCACACCTCCTTAGCTACCGCACTTTGATATCTCGGTCGCTCAACTATTCATATAATGTGTCTCAACAACATCTTGTTCGAAGGATCGGAGCTTGAGCATACCTACATGGCCTATCTATCCACATTGTTGAGAAGGACACCATCTTCCTTGTTCAAACGCCCTTGCATTTTCAAGGCGAGCTAGGCATTTGTGGCTTTGTAATCGTATTGACCACCAGCCAATATACCTATTATTCTTAACTTTAATCCGGGATCATGGTTCATCTCCTGGATATTTTACGAGCTCTAGCGATGCGCTATGTCGCCGACGACGATGATACATAAGTCCCTCATACCTAGATATATATGCAGGTAAGTGCTAAAGCATTGAATGGAGGAGGATGGACCTACCTAAACAGGTAGCGAAGTGCAATTAAGGTGTCGAGTTGGATCGCTTGCATCGTCGCTCTTGGGACAGTAGTTCGAATATTGGGTCTTCACTAGATGATTTTGGAATTGTTCAGCATCTCTGTTGAAATAATTTCATTTATACAGAACGTCGGCAATCAAACTTTCAGCAGCGCCACAAACGCCATACAGCGCCATACAGTATGATGAGAGCTTCACTGTCGTACTGCAGTTAACAGCATCGCCGATATCAGCCTTCGATACATCCAAGCCCACCTGCACGGGCTCCACTCATTCGCGAGGAAAATACCTCAACAACCTATGTGAAGTTTCGGTTCATACATCGAATTTGAGGCATCTTGCTGGACTTGAGTCCTAGATAACCCAACCTCGTGTGAGTGATGTGAGTTTATTTCACACCTAAGTTTATAAGATGGACTATTAAATTTACCTCGGTACTTAACCTACCTACCTGGTTTGTGCGTGTCGTAGGGAACTTATTACCTAAGGTTACCTAGGAGTTGCTAATATTCTTGTAACACGTTTGTCTCGGGACCCTAGCCAAAGGTTGATGCAGTGCTTTTTTTCTCCATTTCGCAAACGAGGCTAATTATTTAATCTATATTAAGGATGAAGTATTTATCATCATGCCTCTTAAGATGAGTTCTCAGTGAGGTGCCCTTGAAGATATGAATTTTCACATATACGAAATGGCGACCAGGGTCAACCTGAGACATCCTTGTTCTCGATGGCGCAGTGAGACTTCGTTTGAGTCAAAACAAGCTATTTATCAATCGTCTTACTCCTTGTAAAATATGATTGGACTGTTTCCAAATCAGATACCGCATTCAGCAAACAACCTACCATAATCGAATCACAGACTCGCCCATCACTACGGACATACTCGTATTATGTAATCCCGAATACTGAGATTATGTCCGAGATTGAGCCTCACAAAGGCTGGTGATAGCGGGGTTATTGCATGGTGGTCTGTGCTTGTGCTGCAACATCCGAGTCTTCACATTGTCAACTCCTTTCGTGACTCACTAAAGTCAAGAGCAAAAGATAAATACTGCTTGATGTAGCGATCTGAACTAGATTTTCTTTGAAAGAGTTCTTGTCTCATAGAGCGACTCATTTTTCATTCGTTCTTGAACCTTTACCCCATTTTCTAACGCTTGAAATTTCGAGTATATCTCAAGGCTCAGGCTTACGATCACCAAGCAAACGGTATAAAAATTAGAAGCTTTCGCCAATACTAGATAAATAGAGTTGAAAATATACAAGATGGCACAGAACGGAGTTGTCGTCAACAGTGAGATTGCGCTGCTGTATCCCTTTGATTTCTTTGACACTCACTGATGACGCGTAATCAGACTCGTCACCCAAGGTAGCAAACGTCACAATCGAGTACCCAGACGTCTCACTGGCCGAAGATGAAGACTTCACAGCCGCGCTTACAGATCTCGTCAATGCCGGGTATAGCGAGGCCGAGGCCGGTATCTTCAAGCCAGGCTATCTGCGCACATCAGCAAGCGAGATCGCGGGCTTCGTAAAAAGCGGTCTCCTGGTTGTTGCCTCAGTACCCTCTCCCGAAGCAACGTCGAAACGAGTGCCGCTAGGCTGTATTTCGATTAAGAAGCTTGCCGAGAACCGCGCCGAGCTCGGGTTATTTGCAGTTGTCATCAATCAGCGTGGTAGCGGAATCGGGCGGGATCTGATGGACTGGTCGGAGAAGTGGTGTCTTGACAACCTTGGTGGCCCCGGGGTTGCCATTGCGCAGCTTGATCTACTAGTCCCAACTCATTTCACGCACACATTCAAGGTGCGCTTGGAGTTGTGGTACACGAAACGGGGGTACCGGCTCACGGGGAGTCGCGACTTCGCGCTTGACTATCCCAGTCTTGCGCCTCAGCTTTCGGGACCGACTGAGTATCGTGTCTATGAGAAGACGTTGTGATAGGTAGAGAAGGGATCTCATATGTGTTGTAACTAGAATTACTATAAAGCCGGGCGAGTTTAGCATGGAATTGATGAGGCCTTAGATAACACAGGTGCCGACTAAAAACAAAAAAAAAGTTCCCAAAAAGAAAAAAAAAAGATTGAATCGGCCAGCGAGGGAATCGAACCCTCGAGCTACTGCTCACTAGTGGAGTCAATGCCATAGCAATGAGATCGATTGTAAGCAGCGCCATGCCACCCCGGCCATTGAGCCTAATCTATTACCAGATTCTTGAAAATCCATAACCTTCTTAATACTTATAAGTCTTGCTACGCAGAAGGATTATCAAAGACCAGACTACCCCTTAAGAGCATTGACCAAGCCCATTCATGTAAGATAGGTATGAAGTTATACGCATAACCACTTTTATGAAGTGAATACGTAAATAAGGACATAATGCCAGTAGTATGAACGACTATATTACCTATAAACACCTGGTATTTTGATTAGGCGAAAGAGAGCGAGGCCGAAATGTTCATACTCCTTGCCGCCTTTATCAATCTCCCAATAATTTCAACGCGACGATTGCAAGAGGCTTAATTTTGAAGACTTTGAGCTGAAGCACTAACAACCCAATGGACGAATTTCGTAGAAGCCGGAAACTGTGGTGATTCCCGAGGTCCCCTAGGTAGGTAGCTTCACTTCGCGTCATCAGTTCGAACCTGTTTGCATCATGGCCTGAGAATACGTGATGCTTCATTTTGTGCCACTCAAGGACACGTTATCTCATACCGGTTACACCATATACCTATGTCAACTCAGGGAGGCGAATCATTTTGAGGTAAAGCAGAATGAAGAATTAAACTTCATTAATACTCTACCTACCTAGGTAATATTTTATTTCGAGCTCGGAAGCGTGAAGATTGAAACATGTTCTTGGGAGTTCAATATCATTAGATAGAGACGAATCTCCAGTACCTACCGTATAATATGACAGATATGAGGATAATTATATCCAATACAGTCGGTTACTATCACTCAGATATCAGAATCATTTGTTGTGATTACCTAGGTACCTACCTAGTAGGTCAGGTAGGTATTCATATTTAAAATGGTTGAAAGGGGGTTATCTGTACCCTAACCCCATCCCTAACCCTAACCCCGAAGAATTCTTGTGTAACACGATTAATTCATCAAGTGCAGGTGTGCAAGAACTTATTGAATATCAAGTTGGTTTTAAAGTGCGTATTCTTGTGTATCTCCATTCGTTATCGTTAAAATCACATAATCTCATCAATACCTATTAGCCCAGTATTCAAGGAGGATTTCTATATAGGTAACTGCCTGCCCAGGTGGTCTGTAAGCGATTAAGATAATGGGATATCACGGACTCCGTACCCAGAACATTTCCTACACTTAACCTAGTACAGTACAGCCGACTCATGACCTATCTTGAGCGATCTCAAAAACATGATGCTGCTAAGCATTGTTTTTCTACCCAGGCAATGTGAACTCGCATCATCATACTCTTTAGGTCAGCCATTGTTTGGACACTATTAGGACCTGGATTCTGAGAAATCATTGATCCCGTCTGTAGGTCTCCTAACTCAGGTGCCTACTAAAAACTACTTTCTGGATCTGGCTACCTAGGTTGGTTTGGTCTCGTTACCTACCTAGATATTCATAGCCAGTTCATATTGCGGAGAATACTTCAAAAACATGTAGGAATTATTACCTGGCTGTCATCTGGGCATGTGAAGGACTAAACCTTGACTAAACGGGGATCTCGACAAGGCATAGGACTCTCGTATTTCTCAGGATATGACATATCAACTCTAGAGGAACTCATGACCATCCTGCCTAGAATTTTACTAATGCCCTCGGATCTGCTTGCCATATCCAGGATGGTAGAATAGGCAGGTAAGTCGTTCGCACCCACTTCCCGTATCTATGCCCAGATGACTTGAACGATGACCGCGAATTGCCGCAGTTTTAGGAATGACGACGGTTCATGCGTGAGGCATGTAGGCAAATATGACAAAATAAGTGATATCCCACGAGCCTGCCGCACGGTGCCATCGCGATGCATCAGCTTGATGGACTAGAGTAATCCGGATGTTCGAATAGTGCATAAGATACTCTATTTTGGGACAAGATACACGCTTCATGCATCTCAACCCTGTTATTCGCAATGCCTGTCAGATGCGGAATATTTCCATCAATTAGGTGGTTTCTTTAGTTTGAAATGTTTCAGTGCTACTCATCAACGCTTTTCCGTTTTGTTTTAGAGGATAGAAGCGAACTTGTAAAAGCTAGTCGGTATGGTTATCATCTTGGGGGCTAATTTAGTCCAACGTTGAGGCGCTATATCTGCAGCTAGTCTTGACAGCTAAGAGTCACTGGGAATCTCTATAATTGGAGAAGAGAAGAGTGGGTACGGTTAGTAATCCTATATTGGTCCTTTTCACCTAAGGTGAAGAAGATATACTGTCTGCTTGTTACCGAAACTGTGCGACATAGAGACTTTTCCAGACCTCGGAAAATTACTATTTAATTAGCTGCTGATAATCATTTGGTAATACCAGCTATCCGGATGCAAGATAACAGATACGCAGGTGAGGGACCTATGCGACTTCGGCCGCCAAGGCGTCATACCGACTACCTCTGCCGGTGAGATAGTCGAACTCGCGCTTCATCAAGTCGGTTTCGTTCCCGGATTCCCTCGCTCCCAGAAAATCCTGGATTGACCAAGCGATCCTCTCTGCGCCGATCCTAGCCCCGATGAGGTTAGGGGCCCCGGGACCGAGTTGTAATGCGGCAAGCCTACCGGCAACGAATAGGGGCACGTCGTCTCTCCACTATAGCGCATGCTGTCAATTAGACCACTGCCTCTAGTGCAAAACAATAGATGGAGACTCAGTGAGTGGATATAGGGTTCACCGAAAAAACAATAGAGGGTTTAGACAAGAAATTGTAGGAGGGAGCCCACTTACGGCCATATTCTCTGTTATACATGGGAGTCCTCCGCAACTTTCGATAGGATAGTCGGAGCAAATAGACTTCAAGAATGGGAGACATTTGAAATTACTCTGGACGCCAGTGGCGAAGTAGATGTGATCGATTGGAGGGAGCGTCTGGCTCTCGTCCGACAGCGACACTGCCCAGGTCCTAGAACTCGAGTCCCAACGCTTTTCCTTAATTGTAGTGTTCTGAAGTAGGCAAAGCCGACCAGTGGATATATGCCGCTCAAGGATTTTCTTATACGGTGGCGTGATGCTGCCTCCATTCCGGGCCGTTTTGATCTTTTCCCACCGCTCTTCGGTGGAGTCCGCGGTCCAGAATGCAGCCTGCTCGAAGTTCCGGAACTTTCCTACCCACTCGAGCCCTACGTCGAAGGGCTTGACCTTTAGCGGCCCACGCATCAACAGCCACACTTTGGTCACGCCTCGACGAATCGCTAGGTCAGCTAGCTGAGCTGAGGTTAAGCCGCCCCCGACTATTACAATATTTGTCTGGTGCTTGGCATTCACCTTCGCTCGAACACGAGCCGACGGCATTTCCTTTATGTGCATCGCGTGGGTCATTGCCTCCATCCCCTCTGCTCCCTCGGTTGGTGGGTCTGGGATTTGGGGCGGGTTACCTCCTACTGCTAATACCACAATCTTTGCATGATGAACGCCCCTGTCTGTTTTGATGGTGAAGATCTTGTCGACTTCAGAGTAATCTTCGAGATAGTCGAATCGAATATCCTCCACTTTTTCATGTGACACTATGTTACCGCGCAAGTCATATCGGTCTATTAGGCATCCACAGTGCGAGGCGAAAAGCGGCGTCGACGGGACGAAGTAGTCGTTTCGATCACGTTCATCAACCGTAGGTTCTGTTCTAGGTCTACCAGCCCTCAGTACAGTGATTGTGCAATTTGGGTGGTGTAGCTTACTGTCTCCCAGACCTTTCTCTCTTCTTCCTTTGGTGTTTACTCAACTCTTTTCCGACGCATCCCCGAAGCTCCGTTAATTCGTTATCCCGATCGTTTCGATACGTATAAGCCAATAACCCGTCGCGTTCTGCAGGGTCGACATGGAAGAACATTGGACTCCGGAGATGGGAGATGTCGAAAGTCTTGAATAAGGTATCCCATCGTGTCATCCATTTGTTGCCTGTCGCGTCAAGTGCTAGAAGGTCAAGTCCAGCCTTATCTGATGGAGTGGTGGATGATTTCCGGCGTATCTCAAAACCCGTCTTATAGTTCTTGATGCTAGCCCGATTTCTATGTTTCTGGATCCAATGATACCTCTGATGTTCGTCGTCGGAAAAGTTAGCAGCGGGCATGCGTTCGGACAGGCGTGCCGCGACGGCAAGGCCGCAAGGACCTCCGCCGATGATTATAACGTCGCGAACTCGAATATCAGCCATTTTTGTCGTGTCAGATTCGCTCTTAGGCGTATAAAACGATGGTGGCAAGGACATCAGGTAGAATAGTCGGGTATAAGAAGCTTCATGACTATGCGAGGGAACCTTGATGGATGGCCAAGGTGAGCACCCTGATGGCATCTTTCCTTCCTCGAAGGCGACCTTGAGGTCACCACTGCCAAGTGCGATTCATAGCACATGACTATAATTGTTGAATCCATTGTAAAAAAGTATAAAGGTAACAGTTGGAAATCAGGATCGATCGCAAAAAACAGGCCAATCTAAGGGATCTTGAGAGAGCTCTGAAATGAGAAGCGCATCCAAGTTTCCGAATATTAGTACCTAGTACTCAAAATAAAGCCACCCAAGCCCTTTTATCCACAAATTCTTGATTCATTGTTGTCGCGATCATCAAACAGTTTATAAAAAAGGTTGCCGATTGATTTTCTTCATTCAAAATGTTCCGCGACATGGTGAGCCACGGCAGTCTCGTCTCCTTCAAATGCACCGCATACCGGACAAGTCGCTGTGGCTGAGGTTACATCTAGGACTGAATTCGAGTTGTTACTCTCGGATACATCATCGTGTCGCGCCGGGTCATCTTCTTGGCCAGGCTCCTTTGGCGCATTCTTATTCTTGCCTTTGCCTTTACCTTTTCGTTTAGTGGGTACAATATACGCGGCCAGGTCAGTCTGATCCGGTGGCGCTTCAAGTGGTTCATCGAGTCGCATGTCTCTGTAACGCGGGCGGCGCCCACGTGGATTTTGAGCTGTCCGATTGGCTGGATCGGTCAACTCATCTTCAGCGGGCGCAGAAGTAGCAGTACTTGAAGTACTTCCAGTACTTATCAAGGTAACACCATCGGGATCTGAAGATGAAGTGGGGGGATTTGAGGCGCCTGCGCCAGAGGCGATACTCTGCACTCTGCCAATGCGCCCATCGGCCAGTCGGACTTTGATGCCGCGATAGTGATCCCCGCGCGTCAAGACGTCGCGGACAGTTCCCCTCACTTCTCGACCTGTGCGCTGGTCGGCTTTGAGTACTATATTGACAACTGCGCCGGGGACGACCTCGGTAGTCCTCGGGACGGCGCGATTGGCCATTCAGATTGGTGGGTTATGGCGTTTGAGAAGAAGAAGAATGTTGGTACGGATGGTGCAGATGGTGCGGATGGTGGTGTCAAGATTGTCAAATTTGTCAAGATCGGTAAGATGATACGATCTAATCTTTGTTTCCTTTTTTTGCGAAATGTGACGAGTCTGAAAAAGGGATGCCCGATATAAGGTTATGTGGCGTTTTGATGCAACCTGATTCTTTATTATGCTTTAGTGAATTTCGTTTAATTGACGGTTGTTCTAGTCGTCTTCCATGGTTCGGGATTTCTTCTTGCAGGTTCACCCTCTGCAATTCGGGTGCTAAAATAAGGATATTGACTCATGGATAATTGCAGCTTGCATACTGCATGCATATAACTCATGTCACGGGATTCCCCATAGGCAGGAAGCATGTCTACTTGCTCGGGTTGCCGGGTCGTTAGTAGTTTGCCCTGGGCTCTTTTCGCCATCTTTATCACTGAGGTGCAATTCCGACCAGTCACCTTGCAGATGACGAGTCGTTTTGGAGAATAGGAGATGGCCGGTTCCTCCGACTTCAGATTTGTGGAATCGATCTCCAAGTCGAGTCTCCTCGACCCTCACCGACTGCCGAGATTTTCTAGCTATGCTTTATGCGATTGGTTCGAGGGATCGCCAGTTGGCTCTTCCCTTGCAGAGCACACACTAGGTTAGCCTGTCGCCATCGACTAGCCCCTGTTCCTGCAAAGCTCCAACATAAATGTCAACCCGTTTCCTCGCCAGGACGTCTCCGTCGATGTATAGACCACACGCACATCCTCTCACCGAGATCTATTATAACTCGACACCGAAACACGCCTCCTCTATCCTGTTCTAACTACTAGCTGGACTATCTTCGCATATCACACACTACTCACTCAGAATGCGTAAAATTTTGGCGGGGCCAGCTGATCGCTTGCCAAGACCGCCATATGACGCCGAGATAGATACTATCTTTAAAGCCCTCGGTGGCATGCCCGAGCGATATGAAGTCGAAAGGCTTCGGAAAGACGCGTCAGCACGAACACAACCCCTCACCAGCGCCTTACTTGCTGATAAGAGCATCAACGTCGAGGACATCTCAATTCCGGGACCCCGACAGAGTCTAACTATCTCTGTCGTGAAGCCATTAGCACCGACGGACGAAAGTCGTCCATGCATCTTCTACATTCACGGCGGCGCCTTGGTCGCAGCGGATCGCTTCGCTGGTCTGGACACCAGCGTCACTTGGGCAAGGGAATTTAGTGCTATCACTATCAGTGTGGAGTATGGACGTGCGCCAGAAAACACGGGTACGGAGCCTGTGGAAGATTGCTATGCGGCATTGCTCTGGACTAGTAAGCACCTGTCGGAACTGGGCATCGATCCTGATCGCCTGCTACTCTACGGCACTTCTGCTGGGGGTGGTTTGGCAGCGGCAGCTGCCTTGATGGCGCGCGATAGGTGCGGACCAAAACTATGCGGCCTTGTCCTCGAATGCCCCATGCTCGACGATAGAAACGAGAAGGTGTCGTCTCAGCAGTTCTCCACCGGCCCCTTTTATAACTCGACTCTAAACAAGTTTGCCTGGAGGTGTCTCCTCGGCGAGCGCGCAGGAGGCAGCGCGGTCAGCGAATACGAAGCGCCCGCACGAGCGCAAGATCTCTCGAGAATGCCCCCCACCTTCCTCGATTGCGCTTCAGCAGAACCCTTCCGGGATGAGATCGTGGCGTTCGCCTCTAAATTGTGGGAAGGTGGTGTTCAGGCTGAACTTCACGTATGGCCGGGGGGACCCCACGGTTACGATCGCATCATTCCCACTGCACCATTTGCTATATTGGCGAGGCAAACCAGGCTGGCCTGGATTCGTAGAGCATTTCAAACGATTTGAAGGCTTGGCTGGCGAAGTCGTTTACCATCGACTACGACGTAATGATGTGGTTCCACGATCAAGCGATTCGGTGGTCTGTCGGAGGCAAAGTGGATTTTGTTCCTGGTAAAGGAGGGTACAGGTTGCCTTTCTATCAACCTGATCGTGTGTGCGTTTGTGCCCAACCGGTGTGTTTCGTGGGGGGGAATATTCGGAGTTGGTGGCTGTAGTGGTTGCGAGCTCGTCCGCTAAAAGAGTGTGTACCAATTACTTGGCTTTTGCCAGATAGACTCTTTCGATGATATAGGGTCACCCAGTTGCCCAAATATATGTATTACTTACTTGACTACCTAGGTAGATAGTCTATCATGATTAGATAGATATTTAAATTGGTAACAACTGGCCCGTTCCCCTATCTAACGCAGGTTTCATTTAGAAATTTCTTACTAACATACAACAGGCCGCAGCGTTGGATATATTCCACACAACGTCTCGAGGCGAACGTGATGATATGAGCGTTTCGGTTGCACCGGAGAGGGTGCCGACTTGTCAAATAACTTCAAGTTCATTTCTCCCGCCTCATTTTCTGTGATGGCGTCGTTTCAACATCCCTGTCACCACGCGAAATTCACGCGTACTCTGTAAAGAGGCATAGCTAGGGAATAGTACGAGTTAGTTGGAAGCTCAGACCAACATCATTCCACGCCGCGGCCTCACTATTGCACTACCTATTGTTGGTAACAATAACAGCCCTGTGAAAATTTTCTCCGCGAAACATTCAACACATTCAGCCGGTACTTGTCGCCATCTATGCCTTAAAATAGAATTAGACTACTATATCCGTACAGTCTCCCGGGACATCCGTGCTCGGTAGAATGATGAAGGATGGCCTTTCTCGGCACGCACGACAATTCCATTCAAGGGTACGCTCTGACATAGCCATTCCTTACCGAAGCATGACGTGTGGTCCCCAATTTATCACTTGAAAATGTGAACGATTTGTCGAAATAAGAGGTACAAATTGCCAAAATGCCGCGGTTAACTTGGGGGTACCGCTCGGTCGGTGCCTGACCTAAGGATTAGGTACCGCGCGCCTCGTTACCTCTAGTATCTCATTCGTACGTCTAGGTTCTAGGTAGTTCAAGCCTTGTAATACCTTATAATTTACTGAACTATAGCCCCAAATATGAAACTTGATAAAGCTCGTCGCGGGAGTAAGCGAGGATAAGCTAGCTAGGTATCCGTATGACACGGCCCGTAAGAGTGAAATGCAGGTACATGGAAGAAGATGATTCCGTGTTGCTAGTGAGAATACCATTTCGGCCGTTAGACAATGCCTAACATTCAATTCAAACGTCACTCGTCTCTGTAACAGAATATGGCTACCCAACGCATCAAATTTCGTGAATATCTACACTATTGCCGCGCTGCTTCGGGCAGTTGATTAGGCTTCTCATTAAATACTAGATTTGCCTTAAAAGTCTATCGAATTAAGCACGTCCTACATTCGAGATGTGAGTCTCTTTTCATCATGGCAAGATTATTATGGTGCTTAATTTGAATGTAGCTCTAATACGTGACTCTAATCCTTATATTTAGGCTGTTTTCTTGTATCGCGGCAGCAAAATTAGCTCAGCTTGTCGACGAGTTCCGATCATACGATGCCTTCGACGAAACCCCTTTTCCGTACGAAACCTTCAACACCACCCTATGTGTCAAATACTCTGACTTGCGATTTTGAACCCGTTTCAAAACAAATTCGCCCGATTAAATCGCCGAAGAATGAGTAGTTTCGATCAAATCCAAAGAATACCTACCTACCTACAATGTCCGAAAGCAATCGAATTCGTTTGAAGTTAAGAAGGCATAGGTGGCATACAACTAGGCCTTGTGTTCCAGAATAACGCCTAATAGTTCTACAGATACCAAGTAAGTGCCTAGGACTTAAGTAATGTAGCCTACGACAAATAATCCAGGATAAGTTCCGTCGAGTTTACAATAAACATATCAAATTGTTCTTTGACAACCAATTTCTTCCAGTTACATGTCACCAATGTTAAGTCAAATACAGTTTTATTCCCATGGCCATACTATCGCAAGCAGTGTCTGGCAATATTCTTGTTGTCGTACAAGGTAACTACCTAGGTATTTAGACTCCAGGTGCTCATGAGCTATCTTGGCTACATTGTCGAGCTAGAACCCGAATATAATAGGCAGTCATTAATTCATCCAAGTAGTTAGAAGCGTATAAAAACTCAGAAACAGTTCAAAGAAAATAGGACACAGTGTCGTCATTTTCCTTGGTCCTTCACTTTCAGCTTTGGTGCGTGATGGACACTAATTTTCAGCTACAAATAAGCCAACTGAAGAGGATTCTACACCATTAGGTATTGCAATGCCAGAAGTTCCCAACAATGATACATACGTTGCTATGCTTCCACTCTTCATGTCAACCAAAGACATTCGACGGACGTATTGTTCAACCTTTTTTTCCAAACCAATATCACATACTATTTACCCACAAACCCCTTGTTTTTGCTGTGTCACGCTGCAGCATAATGGAAGACCAAATTTAACAGGTCGAAAGAAATAATATTTCAAATGGTCTCCCAATTTATTGAATCGTTTCGGTTCGGGAATTACGTACAAGTCATAGGGAAAGCATTTTCTATGTCAAATTAAAGTTTACTACCATAAAATCCCCGTTTCCGGATCTGTCATCATGCTGTAAGAAGCAAAAGCATAGCTGACTCCTTGGCCCAATACTAATTCCTTCTTGGCTCACCCTTCCCCTTCTTCAGGAGGACAGTTCCGTAACCAACAGCATAAGCGGAAGTAAAAATAAGCCCTATGCCTACCTAGGACTATTCGGACCAACTTAACTACCCAACTAAACTCCGAGGAAATGTCCTGACTCTCCTATTGGAGGTGATAACCGGTATTCCGTCTTGGAATACCGACTTGATTCGTGCGACAGTGGCTTGACTACAGATATCACAACATGAATGCCACAAAAAAGGGACCGAACTAGGCTATGCAATCACATGAAGCCCACCGGGAGATATAGCAACGCCCCTCAATCAGGGAAGGAAAACGCGAGAGCCCCCAAAATACCGACCTTCCCGTTTCGTTACGAACGACAGCGGCATGCTTGTTATCTCGTACATCACGTTTTATCGTCCTGCAAGGAGCCGTGTCATGATTACGAAGGAGTGCGTATCCCTTTTTGGGGAGGGGGGCTCTGGGCTGTAAAGAAACGCATTGGCCGAAGAGCCCGGGCTCTCTTGACAAGTTGTGGATCCCGCTGACCATGCCCGCGAGCAGCCACTCACAGTCACGACGTGCCTTCGTAGAATCCTGATTCGACGACGGTTTTCGACCAACCAGCCTCGAATGCAAGACGGGCCTCCCACACCAGGCCGCCCCGACCCGTGGGCCACTCAACTCCCACCCATCTTTTCCGCCCGGGGTGATGAAACTGTGGAGTAGAGGGCTAGAACAATCCAATCTGCGTCGAACGTCGACCATTCTGCCATTTTTCCCACGTTCGTGAAGCGTGTATGGTTTGGAGCAGCGAATCCTGGCTGCGCGGCCAAGGGACGCAAACCGGGTTACCGGAAAGGGGGTGTGGGAAGATCCCACGGATGCTCAGGGAACTACTGACCACTGAATACGACGTGATCGGATCAGGATGGCGGAGAATTCAATTTGTCAGGTTCTATGGGAACGCGGCCGCCTATGAGGTCGCAGGACGGACATGGGATATGGAACTTGCTACAGGATTGGCCCTGGGTTTGACACGACTAGAAATACCCACATCGAAAAGAACAATATTTTCTGTTATTGAAAACGGGGGTTATTTACCATTCGAGTTTTTCATTTAGACTGTGTTTTCAATTATCAAGAAATGTGAAATATGATACATAGATGAATATCGCGGTCATGAGTGGATTCCATTGTCGTGGGTAGAAAATGATATGTCTTGTGATAGATTCAGGGGTCTCGTAGTTGCCTAAACATGATTTTCATCTTCGTAGTCATAATAGCCTTGTGATTCAAAAATGAGTCAGGAATAAAGGAAAGCCATCCATCCCTGAAGAGGAAAAACGAACCTGTCATAAATGTAACCAAGCCATACGTTCATGTTGAATTCTCCAAGAATCTACGATGCTGTAATGTCAAATATCGGAAAGCTTTGCACCCTCAAAAAAATGATCCCAATTTACTTCCTGGTTTCTGGCCTCTGGCCTATCTTCTGTTGCCCAGCAGGTAATAGTCTTGGTTTTGTGGCTCTGCCTGTTTGCCCTGATCTTCTCGCAGATTGAGCCTACATCGAATTTAGGTAGTTAGCATAGTAGCATCGACATAATAGAATGGCATATTTCGTTGATACTTACATCTAAGGCGAACTGCAGTGTCTGCTTCGTCACAGGCCAATTTTCCTTCAAAAGGCTGATCATGAGAAACATAAGCGTCATGCAGCCTTTCTCGAGAGAACGCTGTAGGAACTCAGTGAGAATGTTTCCGTTGTAAGTTGGTGTTTTACTTTCTGAAAGACTGATAAATACTCTTCCCAGCTGCGTGAGCGATGCGTTGATGTTATTCCCTTCCTGCAACTTTGTGCCTGTGGTGCCGGCTTGGTGCGTCCTCTCGGAGCCTGCGAGATCTACTAAATTGAGAGTACCTTCTCGTACTGCTTCGGGAGTATTCTTCGATGTTACACTAGTCTCAATGCTGATAATGAAATGCGACCGAGATGAATTATCGTTTAGTTTCGTTCTTTCAAAATGCCGGTTTTTCATCCCTATTTCAACCATGGTATCGAAGTCACTACTATGGTCCAGCGTCTTGAGACTGGGATCTTTGACGGAGCGAGTATTCCTTGAGATGGACTTCTTTTCGCGCCCACATGATTTTAAGAGCCACAGTTCATTATTGTAGATCTCGTAACAGCATCCTCTAATTTTCATGATGAAATCAATGCTCTCGAGTCTTTCTTTCTCATTGAATAACATCGTCTTTACCCTAGGGATGATGCCGTCGTTCTTGTAATTAACCCCTTCTCGTCGCTCTTGGAAGTTGTCTATATTGCTCATCGTGTATGTTTTCCCAGTTCCAGATTGTCCGTAGCAGAAGACACAAGCCTTCTTACCATCAATGACCGATTGGACGAAGCTACTGATCTCGCCAAAGACATCGTGATTCGTCGCCCGAGGGCCGAAAATTCGCTCAAATTCGTATGGGCCTGAATTATTTGGCCTTGCTCCCCCCCACGGCGTCTTCTTTTCCTCGATTATTCTTAATTTAGCTAGGTCCCCGTGTAAATCACCTTTCTCTACCTTATACTCCAACCAGTCCGGGGAACTATCTGGCCGAATGCGGCATATGACGCGGATTGCCCCTTGGAGTTCCTGGATCTTCTCGAAGAGTGACCGGCGTCTGGTTTCTTCTCTACGTAATTTCTTCGTCAGTTCTCGTATTTTGTCGTCTGAGACTTGCTTCATGTCTCTCATGTTTAACAGCTCTCGATCCAATGTCCTTTCTCGAAATCGAAAGCGTTCCTTCTCTTCTTCGAGAAGTTCCCGATGCTGCGTTTCATGTCTCCTTGATGTCTCCAAATCTTCGATTAAATCGAGGTTCTTCTCCCGTAGTCCCTTAATGGTCTTGTCCTTAGAATTTAATAACCCGGCGTGCTGTCCTAACTGAGCCTTCGCCTCTTGGAGTTCCTTATCCTTACGTTGTAATTGGAGCTGGGATGCTTCCAGAGCGTCTTGAAAATTTCGATTTTCTTGTTTTAGTCTTCGTTCATACGTATCGAGTTGTTGATGGAGTTCCCGAAGATCCATCTCAGAGCTCAGTCGTGCTCTGTTCAGCTGACCCAGCTCGACGAGTAGGGCATCGTGTTCTGTTCTCAGTCTGTTATGCCCAGTCAATCTATCTCCATTCGCTTTCTTGCACCTTCGGATCGTGTCCTGTAGATTTTTCCACATTTCATTAACCCTCGCATTGAAATTTGCCTACATCTTCGACCATAACAACTGATTTTTTTTTTCAATAGTAGTTCCAGTTATCAATTTATAGACTTACGCGTTATATCCTTCCAATGAAACCCAGGCTTTGGCTTGCTTCCATTCTTCGTGTATCTTCTTTAATCGTGTGATTTCATGATCAAAGCCTTTACGGATCGCTTCAAGCTTCGACGTGAATTCTCGTTCTTTGCCTCGATTAACTGATCTGTTCTCTTCGTTTCTCCACTGTAGCCTGGAGACATTGGTCTCAAGTGGTGTACGCATTTCTCGGTGCTTCCCCTTGGAACTTTTCTGTACTTCTTGTTTGCTTTTCCTTTTCTTTAACAGTTACTCCCTGCTGTTCCTCCTTGGTCTTTTGATTTTGTCTCCTGGTGAAATTTATCTTTCAAGTCAGGGCTCTGTTGAATCTTAAGACTGGGCATCTTCCCCGTCTACGGTGGCCCGGCTTCTTTATTTTAGAGTATTTGCCACTTTGCGCTGTTTCAAACTCTTCACGCAACTTCTCCTCTGCGTCTTTATGCTGATTGTTTCCTTATAGCGAGCTTCCGAAACATCTTGATGCATCTTTTCGGGTCCTTTCGGCCGTAGGTAGATTTTCGAAATTTCTACCTTATCTGGTTGTTGATTACTTCTTTTCCTAGAACTTTCCAGATCATCTAAATCTTCCCACATAAATCGATGCCGGCTTATCGTAAACTTACCAGTTCAAGGACTACGAATCTTGGTTTGACATCCGGGTTAACACAGGATTTTAATCGATGCGAGTCGTACAAGGCAGGCTTATTATTGAAGAACTGCTGGCCTTGACTAGTTGCTGAGCTAAGCGACTGGTAGATCTCGATGTCTTGTATCCGAATCATGGTAGTTGGCCCGGGTGATCAAGGCTATTTGATTATTGAATTGGGATACTTCCCTGCATCTATTCATTATTGAAGGGTGACTCGAATGGATCGGCACGGTTTTGCCACTTCGAATTGGGTTGACATTTCACGGACGGATCTATGGCAGGCCTTCTGTAAGGATTCCCAAGCAACGTATGATGCGACTGCATTGATATAACCAAGCTTAGGGAAACTTTGGTTCAGATCGACGTAGATATCGTACACGGTAAATCGGAATCTCACCAGCCCTGCTTCGTTAATTCTTTGACCCTCACGATGCATGACTTGAATCCCTTCTTAAACCTCCTTATCCATCGTTGGGACTTCAGCCTCTTTCGTTTTAGGCCCGGTCGCTCGTGATTCTTTTGTATGTTGAAATCTGTTCTGACCCTGTTTTGATTGAGCTGTATTTGTAAGAGTGTGAAGGATCGTGCTACGTCGACAGCTTTCCCAACACGTATAGTGCGACCGGTTCGCGGAATTAGGCGCATTGGAGGCCGGGTGAGTTCTGGACGGGCTTCGACAGGGTTCTTAGCGAGCTCGCCAGTATCGAAGTCGATTTCGGGTGCAAAAATATCATCTTCTTCGTAGGCTGACATGTTGGGTTTTTTGATCTCTTCGTCTTTCAAGGCTGTCGGCCGTGAAACTCTTGAGGGCCAGCGAACTGACGAATAATTCTGGTGTTGAGTATAGGAAATAGGAATCCTTCCATTACCAAGTTTGATTGGGTGGAGAACCGGCGTAGTGGATAACTGCCGTAGGTTGGGTATTGTGCTTGTCGGCCATCTTGACGCAGAATTTCGGAGGATTGAAGTAGATCGAAAGGCGCCTCGCGTGGCCCGGTAAAGCTCAGCCCTGTTTCAATTAGCCGATTGGTATGATTTTATGACTGTTGATTCTCCTCATACATGTTTAGGGTAGGCTAAGCTAGATCGCAGATCGCAGATCGGCTTTCAGAGTTTTGCCCTTCGATACTTGTGAAAATGAAGCTTCACTAGTTACGATTTTCAATATGGAAGAGGGGACCCACTCCTCCTCTCGGCCGGAACAATCGATAATCCATGACTGGCGATAACGGACTACCGGACCCGCTCAGCTCAACCTTAATATATGGGGCTACCAGCTCTACAAGATCACGTAGCACGTAGTACATCAGTACCTGGAGACCCACATGGGTTGAACTTCGAAAGTTTAGTTTAGCTGTGCTCCAGCCATTCACTATTTTGTGGCGGTGCTTCAACTCGCGAACAAACCTTTCAACTTGAACATCAACCTTGGAAGATCTTCTAACTTCCAAGGTAACCCACCTTTGCGCCTCTAAATATCCTCATTCTATCAGCTACTCTTCAAGAAACGTGTATTTACTAACACGCGCGTCTTAACCCCGACATCATTGTCGGAACCCCCAACTCCCTGCATCATCCCCCATTATACCTTAGCTATCTCGCATCTCGACTATGGCATACAATCCTTATGGCGGAGGTAAGTGGTTGTTTCGAATAATCGGGTATCTAAATATCTAGGGATGAGGAATATGCTAACAATAATACGTTTGTCAAGTGCCTGGCTTCGGCCCGCCTCCGTCCTACAATTCATATCCTGGTGCCGCCGGTGCTCCAGGAATCTCGTCTGCTCCTGGTCTAGGTGAGTAGCTTCGTAGTCGAGTAGATCTTTGCGCGACATACACTGACACTTCTTCTAGGACCCCCTCCAGGCATGTCTGCCCCAGGAACGGCGCCACCACCTGGCGTTCAGCAGCACAACATCAATCAAGCTAATCGACCTAGCGGTCTACCATCCAACTTTCAAGCCCCCCCGAATATGCCCAATATTAACTTCAACGCCCCCGTCATCCGCCTCGGTACGAGCTCTACGAAACCGGCAACTCCCGGAATACCTGGTCGCAAAGACAGCGAGACCCCGTCTTCGGCTGGACCAAGGGCCGGCATAGGTATGGATCGCGGTTTGGACCAGACTCGACAGGCCCTGCGTGAGAATATGCAAGCATTGGTCCCTCCCACTAAAGAGGAGATTGTACGAACCGTGTTTGTGAGCGGCATAACAGATGGCATTAGCGGAAACGAAGGTGTTGAGAAGATACTAGGTACTGCTGGTAAAGTACGCCGCTGGGACCGAGCGACTGATGCTGCTGGCAAAGAGGTGGCCTTCGGTTTCGCCCAATACGAAGACGCCGAATCGCTATGGATCGCCTCTGAAATTCTGAAGGACATTCAGATACCCGTAAAAAAACAGACATCATCAGACGAGCCCGCCGGCGACGACGAAACCTACGCCGAGTTCGAGAAAACCACCCTTCAAATTCGACTCGATGAAAATTCGTCTAAATACTTAGAGGCTTATAAGGAAGGTAGACCTGATGATTCAGGTGCCGAAGCCAGATGTGAGGCTGCCAGAGGTGCGTTGAAGCAGACCATAAAAAATCTCTTTTATCCTACATCGCGCTCTGGAGCAGACGCAGATGGGGACGTCACTATGGGTGATAGTTCGGCACAGAATGGAGAGAACGTTGAGGTGGTTAATATCCCCTTGGCACAGGAGGACGAGCTAGCCGATATCCCGGCTGAGATGCGCGAGACCGTTGCTGCCGAAATCGCCGCATTTAGAGAACGAAGCATCAAACGCGATTTGGAGCGATTAAAGAGAGAGGAAGAGCTAGAAGCAATGGAGCGCCAGCGCAATGGCGCATCACGACCTTCCCGACTAGCGTCGCCGCCCCCCTCTAGCGCAAATAACATCCCATTAGGACCACGGGGTATGCCTAATGCACCTTCTGGACCTAAGGGCCAGAAATCTGATATGGGCAAGGATTACAATAGGTCAATCAATTTCGTTAATGGTGGCACAACAAATGGGAGCTTAGCTTATAATAGGGAAGATGAGAATGACTCCGCCAGCGATGACGAGTTGGAGAGGCGACGGGTTGCGAAGCAAAACGCGGAGACAGAAAAGCTCTATCTCGATGCCGAACGCCGATGGCTAAACCGAGAGAAGTCCCGTACAGCTGCGCTTGAGCGAGAGAAGGAGCGCGACGAGTCTGACGCGAAGGACTTTGCTAAGAATCGGGACAAGATCTTGCAACGACTTAAGCATTTCGACGATGACGCAGAAGCATCCCGGAAAACTGAGGACTATTATAAGGACAGGAGTGCTTGGATTCGGAACCGTACCGCTTTCAGAGCTAGGGAAATCGCAGCCGACGATGCCGATCGCCAAGCCGAAGAGCAAGAGCGCATTAAGGAAGAAGCAGAACGTGAGCAAGCCCGGGGTATGGCTGACTCATTCCTTGAAAGACAAGCTCAGGAGATGGAGCAGCGACAGGTTAGCCGAGCCGGTATTGCTGCGCCGCAACCCTTCAAGCTGTCTCTTGGCGCCGCTGCCCAGAAGGCACAAGCACAACGTGCAGCTCCACAAAGAAAGACTATCGCCGAAGTTGAGGGTCTACTTGAGGACGAAGATGAAGATGCGACTTCTAGACGACAGCTTATTCCCATTCAGTTTGAACCTGCTGCCGCTGCGGCTATGTCTGACGAAGAGCGCGATCAGGCCGTTCGTGCGTTGGCACAGGAAATTCCCAACGAAAAGGAAGGCCTCTGGGAATGGGATGTCAAGTGGGATTACTTGGATGAAGGCGTTATCCGGGAGAAGCTCAGACCTTTTGTCGAAAAGAAATTGGTGGAATATCTTGGTGTTCAAGAACAACTACTCATCGAGGTAGTAGAAGAGCATCTTAGAAAACATGCCAAGCCTGGTGAGCTAGTTGAAGAACTAGCAGAGGTATGTGATATGCATTATTACAATCCCTTCGAACAAATTGCTAACTAAGTATTCTAGGCCCTGGATGATGAAGCTGAGGCTCTTGTCAAGAAACTTTGGCGAATGGTCATCTTCTTTACCGAAAGCGAGAAACGCGGTCTTTCTGCGTAAAGTGGAACTTCCACTACTGTTTCGACTTCTTAAAATATCAATTATTCTTCGTGTAGCTACATAGCAAAACACAGACCTTTGAGATACTGGGGAGTTGAGGTGAATAAGGGTTGGTCTGCAATTGAGGGCAATGGTCTCATAGGAGTAGTGAGATATATCATTCATGCAAGAGAGGGCATAATGAGGGTCCTCTGTACACATCCATAAGCACACGTGTGGATAATGGCCTTTGGAGGAACAGCTCCTAGATGCTGCGTCCAAGTCACGGAAATAAAAATGGTTGTGGGTTATTGTGGTAATGCAATTCTAACGGAATTATCCGTCCTTTCGTATTCTGTTTCCTGCGACATGCTCGAATCCGTAAGTGGAAATGGAAAACAAAATCCGGTCCTTGAATGTCAGGGGTAGTTACCTCATCCGGGGTATGCGGAGAACTGTGGATCCACCGGAAAACCGAGGCAATTCCCCACAACCAACCCCAATCCCCAACCTTGAATCCTTCAGTAATCATAAATTTCAAGGTGAGAATTACCTAGGTACATCAGTTCTAACCACACATTCTTTGTCTATATCATCCATTTCAAATCTAGAAAGCTTGTCTGTTATACGTAGCTTCATTTTCTTCTCAAATTGACCCACCCACCACGCCATTCCAACCTCAAGCCTTGAATGTCCTGATAAACAAAACAATTACCCCTTTTCTCACTCACGCTCACCATGTCCCCCAACGCCAAACTCCCACCCTCGCTAACCACGCCACTCCCACCTGTGCCACACACCACAACCTCATTCCCAAAACCGCACATCCTCCTCGTCACTCTCAACAACCCAAAACAACTCAACGCCATCGCGCCAGCACAACACTTCGCCCTAGAGCGTCTGTGGGAATGGTTCGACGCGCAGAAAACCCTCCGCGTAGCCGTCCTCACGGGGACTGGCCGCGCCTTCTGTGCCGGCGCGGATTTGAAGGTGTGGGATGGGGTCAATTCTAATTCTAAGTCTAGCCCTGACTCGAAGGCTAGCCCGGAATCGAGCGCTTCCCTAGTCCCCCAAGGCGGGTTCGGCGGAATGAGTAATCGAGGGGGCTTGAAACCGATTATCGCCGCGGTAAATGGGATATGCTTTGGCGGCGGCATGGAGATGGCTATTAACAGCGACCTAGTAGTCGCGGCGCAGTCAGCGCAATTCGCGCTGCCGGAGGTCACGATCGGGGTTATTGCCGTGGCGGGGGCGTTGACGCGGTTAGTTCGGAGTGTGGGGAGGCAGAGGGCGGCGGAGATGGCGCTTTCGGGGAAGAGGTATACCGCGAAGGAAATGCTGGCTTGGGGGTTGGTTAATGAGGTTGTGAAAGAGGGGCAGGTGTTGGAGAAGGCGATGGAGTGGGCGGAGCGGATCGCGGGAAATAGTCCTGATGCGGTGATTGTGACGAGGGAGGGGTTGAAGTTGGGGTGGGAGGGCGTCGGGCCCGAGCAGGGGACGGATATTTTGCTTAAGGGGTGGTATCAGCGGTTGAAGGAGGGCGAGAATATGACGGAGGGCGTGAGGAGCTTTGTTGAGAAGAGGAAGCCGGTTTGGAAGGATAGTAAATTGTAATCGGGATAGCGGTGCTGAAGAGGATGTGAGAGTTGACAGCAGGCATAGAGCGGGATAGAATAAAGAGGAGTGTATTGATATGCCCACCCCCGTCTAGAATTGTCTCTGGCTATTCTCGGTAACGACAGTTCGGGTGGGTGTGTGTGTGTTAACAATAAACCGTATATCTCTCAACCAAGTATAGCCAACTCCCTTTATCTTACTGATTCCTTACGCCTCTATGACAAGAATACCTTTACACATTATATTCTATACATGAAAGCCGTTAATCATTGAATCCGTCTTTATCATCAAGCAAGCGTCATAACTCAGATAACTCTCGTTTTCCTGCCCGTATATGCAATCCATAGGTAAAAAGATAAAAATAAATGTAAGCCCCGTGGTCGTAGCCACTCCATCCTATAACTCCCTGGGTATTTCTCGAACCTAGTTCCTTAGTTAAATATTCTGTTCTTGAAGGTTGACAATGTTCTCGTCGCTCGAAAAGAGTTTGGTCTTGCCCTTGCGGTGGGCGTCGAAGGCGATGCTGCATGTGGGGGGGCAAAACCTGGAAGTGATGGATTTGACGGCGATGTTGGCGACATCTGAGATGATATCGCGACATCAAATTCGTCGACAAAGCTTCCTAGTATCATCTTGTATACGTCCCCAGATATGTGTTCCGTATCGATGACATCCCTGGTTTATGGGGTTAGCAACTATACATGAATGAACTTGACATGGAGTCGGTGCTATGACATACGGAATGGAATACTTCTTCTCGATGTCGTCGTCAAGATGCTGGAGTATATCCGGAACTTGGTTCCCACAGGCGATGAACTGAATAGTGAACCAACGTTTCTCCAGCTTCTGTGCGAGAGCAGGCTTTCTGAGGAAGTCTGCGATTGCCCTTTCTACGTCAGTGGGATTAGTTGTCCCTCCCCAGAGGCCATTAGTAAGTATAATCAGAGTCTTGGCACGCCTTGTGTCTAATAGATATTTGTCGAAGATTCGTGTCAGAGTCTTAGCCATATCCGTGTTGAGATAATACTGTTGAGACAAGGCGTCGGCCTTAACTTCCCTGAACTTGGTGAGGAGTTGCTTGTCTGAAACATTGTAAGCATTGTGATCGCCTCCAAGTGTGAACTCAAGATCAAGCCCGTCCTTGTCCAATCGGCCAACTTTATAAACCAAAGTCTCCAGCACAGTGGTCATCCTTTCCCACATTGGCGACATAGTCATATCGTTATCCACAAGGAACATCTGCAGCGGGATATTAGTTGTTAGCCTTGAATAGAAAATTACTAAGTATCAGATAAACTGGAAACTTACGATATCTCTATCGTATAGAAAATTTTTCAAGTAGTCATCTTGCTTCTTCGGGAGGAATGCCCTAAACCCCTTCCCTTTGATTTTTGATAACTGGTGTTCTTTGTATATCGGCCACGAGAAATCTACGCCATACTGCTGCGGTGGAGAAGATAACGACGACGTATCTCGACGGCTGCTTAGTTCTAACCCGGACATTGTCTCTGTACGGATTTCTCTCGATGTTGGAGAGTATCCGTCCGGCGGGCGCTTGATCTCTATGCGGGAGACATCGCGATCTGGACTTTCGGCTAATGTGCCGTCGTATAATGGATACACTGGGCTTATCTGTGTATGGCCTACTATAGGAAAGTGCGGTGAATCTGAGGTAATGACCTCCTTTTCTGTTTGAACTTTCGGGGACGTAGTGAGCGTGGAAGATCCAAACTGCGATGTCACATGTAATACCGGCCTAGTGGATTCATGGAAAACGCGGCCTTCGCGGCCTTGAGACTTGCTAGGGCCTGTTATGGTGGACATCCTGAAGGGTTCGCTCGATTTGAAGAGTTCTTTTTCCTCGTTAGGATATCCGTGGGTTGTGGAGTCGCCTGGGGCTCTCAGCGCTTCTTGGCGATGGGCAACTTTGCCTTGAATCACCTCGTTTATCCTCCTGGACTTGTTTATTCTGCTAGACTTGAGCCGCGGATGACGTTCGGAGGGTTCCTGTAGGTATTGTGAAGAAGCATATGTTGACCCGTTGCCACTCAGGGCGTCAGAATTTACCAAGGAGCTCTCTTCGTTCTCAACGCTCAGCAAAGCCTCCTTAACTGATTCAGCCACTAATTGAAGTTCTCCGTCCTCCACAAGCTTATCATAATGATCTTGTGCTTTAGTCAATTGATCTTGAATAGCATCATATAATGTTGAGGATTTGAATTGACGAGCCGGTTCCGCTAGCAACATAGTCTCGTCAACAAGGTCAAGGATCCGCCCGGTAATCGTGTCGTTTACCCTCAACACCTTTCTTAGGTACCGATGCCAATCGGTTACTTCAGGTAGAACTTCTACGCCATTGTGGAAAGCATCGTCCGCCGCCGGTACTGTGGTGTTTTCACCCTTCTCCTTCCTTTCTCGGAGCTTCTTGATTGCGAGCCGTCTGAGTTCATCATAAGCGCGGACTCCCTGATAGCCAAGGATAACCCACGTCGCCGAAACAGACAAGACACATCCAAAAGACCAAGTATCGATTGCTTGGGAGACGCTTATTGTCGGATCAAGTCGTGCGCGGTCACACTCAGGGGCACCTAGGAGGGTTAGCATATGCTCAGAATGTAGTCAAATTTGCCGTTACCATAAGTCTCAGTTCCACCAGTAATATACTGTTTTGGAACCCCTCCTGGATTCTTAGGCTTGAACTTTGCGAATCCGAAATCGGCAAGTTTGAATTCACCATCCACCCTTAGAATATTGTCAGGTTTCAAATCGCAATGCCACCTACAGTCAAGTCAGTTAGAGCTGGAGTTGACTTGGGGTTTCCTAATTGAGAGATCTTACCCGGAGAAGCAGTCATGACGGCCATTCTCACGTTCGAGATCGAGATTGTGCATCGAATCTAGGGCTTGCGCGACGTTTGCTAATGAGTTCCAAAACTGTATCGTTTCTGGGTTGAGGTTTGGTGGGTAATTCCGCTGAGATGCAAAGAACTCTTCGAGATCCTCTTCGCCATATTCAAGAAGTATGTTCCACGTATGAACAACGCTTCCATCATCGTGCCGCTCGTCAATCTCATATTCACCAAGGAACTTTACCATACCAGACAGCCTAGGCCTAGCCTGTACAGCAAGGTAGGCCTCCCTTTCCCATTCGAATATTTCGAGGGACTCTTGGGTAAACGTTTTCAATGCGAATACGTAACACTTAAAAGTTAGATTCTTCCATGTATACTAGGTACCTAGTAGAATGGCAAAGATGACTTACATGTCCATGCTCGTTGTCCCTATACTCTGACCTCCCTGCTTCCATTGCAAGTTTTCGAGGAACAAGGGACTCTTGAACGGCTACTTCCCAGACTTGAGCCGTTCCGCCCTTCATGTTGATGCGTTGTCTTTTACAGAAAGGCATTATCCACCTCCCGCGATCGGGATCTAGGAATGTAGTACGCATACCGAAATCTAGAACACAGGGGTAGTATAGCCACATCTTATCTAAGAAACATCCCCAGAAATGTTCCGTGTCCTTAATACCCCCTTTCCTTAGGTCATTCTCAAGAAGCCTGGTATCGGGTATCTCGCGTGTGGGTAATCGCTGGTCGGTGATATTATATCGTTGAAATACATCGATCAGGTGGCCGTAATTCAGCTCTAGAAGAATGGCGAATACAGTCAAGCAGCGGCCGTCCCCATCGGAGATCATCCAAGAACTAGGAAGATGGAGGGAGCTTGATTGGTGATACACCTCAGTGAGAAGCAATCCAACATTGGTTGTAGGCTCGGCAGTATCCTTGCGCAGCATCCATTTGATTATTTCAATGGTTCGATAATATTGGCGACCACAATACGCTCTAGATTTCCATTTGTTGGCCAAGTTGTGATGGAAGATGTGGAGTGCGGTCTGCGAAGGCCCAGGAGAGGCTGTACGCTCCATCATCTTTTGGTGACACATGAACGACCTTTCAATTCCAGGTATTTGGTGGGTACTTATCTATATGTACGGTGTAGCAAAATAGACGATAGGAGGTACCTAAGTGGTACATGTAAAAGAAGACCTACTAGGGTAGGTAGGTATATCAGATATCTCCCAGTATAGTTGTTATCGAAAAATCAACATAACCTGAGTCCTATACAGGAGAATAAGAGGGGATGCCAATGTCTTTCTCATAAGGCTTACCGTGGAAATTATATCGTCCTCCCGGGGTTCGCGAACAACATTTGCAACTTGCCAGCCTGCCTTAAGCATGTTACACCGAATATATCACCTGCCCAATAGCATCCACAGATGCTATATCTAACAGTGCCTACCACAGTGTACGGTAAAATATGATAGCTCATCCGGAAAGCATAGCGGTGTTTCGAGATCTTCCCCGCAGTGGCCGTCGATTCTGCAAGCCATCTCTGTAGGCTGTGCGCAAGTCTGCTGCGAACCTGATCACCCAAGCTCTCTGCCTTCTAGGCTTGGACTGATCTCAGGGGCCTTTTCACCTGTAGCGCACCTAAATCCACTTATGCCGGGTACTAGCCTCGTCATATATGACAGGCATAAACGGCTCTTCAATCGAATAGAAGTTGCAACTGCGTTACATGCTAGTCCGTAGCCTATTTCGTGAGGTATTTTCTTGGTAAGGCTGGCTGAACAGAACCCCCAAACGCCGCCACCACCACTAAGCCTTGCTCACTACTACCAAGGTACTTACCTACATTTTCCGACCTTAACAGACCGCTTTGCATAATAAGGGAGGAATGACATTCTATTTCTAAGCCTGAACACCCCCGTGAGCCTACCTGCTAGGTACCTGTAGTACCTACGTCGTCCATTTTCTCGCTGAAATCCAAGTAGGTGCCAACTTCACGACGCAATTAAAACCATGATAAATCGCACAACTACCTAGGCAATTTAGAACATGCAGCCTTATACATAATTCATTCAATGGAAGAATGGAATAATTGTATTTTATCTGCCTAGTTTTGTGTGTTTATTATAATTATGAGGTTCATTCAATGCTTTCCCGACACGGATTTCTTAAAGGGGTGTCCGCATAAGATTGATGGTTAAATGTTAAATTCTACCAATTTCATAGCCTACCTACATCAGCCCATAAATGAACAAAACCGAGCCTCTCAAGTTCTCCGCACGACCTGTTCGTATGTTTTAAAGCCTGTACCGACTACGGAAAGTCGCCCAATGTCTACCAACCGTATTAAGGTGCACATTTAGGTTCAATCAAGTACCTATCCCAATACTCGATAGTCTCCCAAAGAAGGAGCCTTTACTTTCAACAGGAGGTTTGTTATAGAAAGGGAGAAGTGTAATCGAGGAGCTGAAAGGGCATTTCGATCTCAATGACGTTGGTTGATCTAGGCCAACTTCGCCTTCATTCCTTTTAGTTAACTTCCACTGTCTTGCCCACCAAGCAACCCCGCAGGTCACGGCGGTTAGTGGTATGGTTACTTCCAGCCATCTGGACATCGCAGTGGCTGAGAATGACCCCTCAGGGCTTGCTGTACCTTGGTATTTGATGATATCCGTGCTGAAAAATGTCTAAAAAAGTTTTTAGTGAGTAGTACATTTAATATACCGTTGGATGCTTACCGATACAAACGTCGCAGGTAGAAATATAAGAGTTACGACTGTTATAACAAGCATAAATATTTGTTCTTGTTCCATGCTGCGGCCTAATCGCTCAGATCGTTGAGCCGACTGGCTCTGCAGGTGTTGAATGACCTAGATGCCCTTAGCCCGGTTATTACTTCCAGAGTTCCACAAACTTACTAGCTGCCTGCGATCAGAGATAGTTCTAATTAAGAATTCAGCTCGTTTTATCTGCATCCTAAAGTTTGTAATGATATTTTCAACTTGGTTTCCGAATGAACAGATATCCAGTGAACATGTTTTCCTGAGTGGGAAATTCTTGTCTCTGGTCAGTCTGCGATAGAACGCTAGGAGAGACAACATGACATCAGCATTGCTTTCAAGAGCCATGATAACCTGTCTAGTTTTCTCTTCCCATATCTGCAAGTCTTGGATATCTGGAGGTGTGTATATCTTGTGAGCATGGCCTACTCCTGACGGACCGAGGACAGCCATCAAATGCTTTAGGGGCTTAGCAAGCTGCAGGGATATCCCAAAAGGGAATGTCAGTACGTACCTTCTTATCGACAGCCTTCTCGAGCCATGAAATATACCATCTCCAATCCTCACTAGCCCAATGGCAATACAGTAATTGGGCTGACAAACTCGAACGAAATGATTCTTCAACACTGTCGAAACATTTGTCCTGAGCTCGAGCATCCTTGCCAGTCAGAGCTTTGAAGCGCTCTTGAATCTCTAGATTTCCTTTGACTACTATCCATAGTGTATTTCCATTAGAAACATCGAATTGATGGTGGAAAGCGGCTGGGCGGATAGACCAATCATTGAGCGTGAAGTCTCCTTTATTCTCCGACTTCAATGAGACGCCTTTGAGATTTAAACATATCTGATAATGTTTTCCACTTCTACCTAGTTCTGGGATGATTAAATCATCAGGGGGGTTTGTGAGAATTACTTGCTCACGAAAACCGGTAAAGTGTAGGTCAGCAGAATCGCCTTGTTGACCGAACACGTAAATAAACTCAAGGAACGCTGGCATGACTTGATGAAAGGTTAGGATTTCCGTAAGCATAGCTCTTGTGAGCCTAAGCTTGGACATTGAGTGCATTCCATAAATGTTTCTTGCATGTTGATTAGCCCACATCTTGGAAAATGTAACCCTTAATCAGGTACTCACATAAATCGACATTTAGGATCTTTCTTCCTTCCGGTCACAACTGACGGACCCTGGGAAGTTGACAGAAATTCGATGCCAAGCCACTCAAGCAGCTTCTCGTGACTGTGTATGTTATATTTATCAAGATCTTAGTAGGGTTAGCCAAGAATCAAGCACCAGCGCCACAAACTCACCTTTGCCATCTTCAGTATGCAAATCTCGAATAGGAATCTCCCATGCAAACTTATTATCTTCGAAAAGATCATCCTCTCTATCACCCAAACGAAGCTCTGTCTTGCTTAAAGATTTTGAATACGCATCAAGCGTCTTATAGATGATATTGGTTGGGTACGACCGCGAATCCAACACGGCCTGTTGAAACGCATCGAGTACGCCAATTGCAGCCATCTCAATATAATTCTAGAATTATTCTAAAAAATAATCACATTCGTCTATGTCATTTGGATATCCTCCTCTACTGTGCAGAAGTACCGCTATTTAATAATACCCTCGGGTTACACATAACATTGCCTCACGAGGATGCCCTGGGGCTAAAAAGCCGACCGAAACTATGTCGCATGCGTCAGCCAGGGGTTCGCACACCGAACCGAAGATAAACAACCCGTACCATAAAATAAAATGATCAGCCACAACAACGCCTTGCCACAGTGAGCCCTAAAAACGCCATTTGCCCCGTTCAAGTACACATCCTAGCTTCCTGCGCCCTTCCGATGCCGGTCATCCTGCTCCATAGGTCATCTTCACTCGGGGGTTACAGATCTTCGTCGACCGCTAGACTTAGCCATGTTACTATCCCTCATTTTTGCGATGGCTCTTCTATCGTCCTATATGGCATTTGCGTTAGTCGTTGCCAATAGTCATAAGCCACTGATGACCAACCGTCGTCAATGGTTCTGGTGTTTCGAACACCCAAGAATCAGATCTCTATGATTATGAAAAAGATGGTTAGCCAGTCCTCTTCGTAGGCAGCTAGATGTTCAATGCGACTCACCCTCTCTAGCTTAAATTGCACATTTGGCCACTTCTGCAACAAGAAATCGTGAAGTTGTTCCCATGTCAGTCCTCCGTAGGCAGGAACACGTTCCTGATATCTCTTGGTCTTGGGCTGGGCAGCCTCCCTCTCAGCCTGGACCTTGAACGATTCTGAGCGCTTAGAAGTCTGACTACTGCCAGTTTCGAAGGCAGAATTACTCGTACTTTGCCGTTTGAAGGACTTGGCTCTGGTCATAATCCTCGAAGCCATGTTTTGGGAGGTTGGGGGTTCCATTTCATTCGAGAAAACTCTTGCGCAATCCAACTATCATATGAACGTGTAGGAGAAGGGATCCCCTAACAATTTAATATGCTGCCAGTCACCTACTTCCCCCTTGATCTTGTGTTCCTTCCTACTAGGCCAATACTTAGGTAGATGTCAATGCATTCTGTTGCCTACAACGTCAGCCTAGGTTGCCTCACGAGCTGCCGCTATAGCAGTACCTAAGTACTTCCCCTAGCACCTACTCATACGGCTTACTCGGGGAAGCATTGCCCGTAGACATTTGATCTCATTGGCTCTCATCACTCCTCACATGTTTCCCCAGCGCTTACTGTCCAAAGTCGGTACGATCACTACTATCAGGTTTTCGCCGGTTGAACCATGCGGCGTTTGAAACTCGGAATCTTAATGGGACCTTCACGTAAAAATCATTGTTGGTAAGTCCTGCTGTTCTAGGTAGGATCACAATCTAGGACAAGTGATCGCTGACTGAACCCAATGCTCTGGTAAACGACAGACACTGGACGGCGGAACAAATGGGAGTTTATGTTCAACTTCTACTAGGCCTGTTAGTGTCTGCTAGTTGGTTCACTTTTTCTAAGATGAGATGAGATTCTTGTACGACATTGAATCGTTGGAATAATGCTCCGTGTAACTGGTACAACAATTCGATATTTACGAGGCAGTTATGATAAGAAGAACTTGCCGCAAGAAATTTGATGGAAGTGTTTGGATAGGAACTCTGAATAAGCTGTGTTGGAAGTGACACGTACCTACCGTAAGTAGGTACCTAGTTTGTGTAACTTCAGGGAACGTGTGAATAATACTGTGAGGGGTACTCAAGATCTTAGTCAACCAGATCCAAGAGCCCCCCTACCTCCACAAAGCATAACATCAATAATCACTCAACCCGAGCCAGGAAATCACTTTTAGTGGTAAACCACTACATTGAGCTCCTACGGAGAGATATGGAGTCTGACTACAGCAAACCTCCGGGCATCAGAACATGACTAGCCGGCCCCGCAGAGGCATCGTCCATAACGACCTTTTCATAGAAGACGTCAATGAATCAACAACACCCGCACATCCATTTGCCCATCTCTGCATCCCCAGGCACCGCCATGGAAGAATATCCTCAAATCATCAACCGGCTAGACCCTGTCCAACGCGTGCGCACGTCTCAACATGCCGCACCACTCCTCCCCATCCGACCAAACCAACCAACCAACCACACCCCTCCTAATAACCATGATCTCCTACTGCGGCTACCCCCAAAAAGGCAAGGGTAAACCCGATACCAAGGCGTGCTCATCATCCCGGATTCGTGCAGGCCGAAATGAAGAGAAAGAGTATCTAAATTGCCAAAGTTGTGATTTGATCTCTTTTTATCCAATGCTTGGTTGGAACGAGAAGAAATTCGAAAACGTCGCGACGATAGAGTTGTACATTGGTTAGGAACAGGATTGTGTGTTGTACTAATCCAATCGATGCGATCGCGAAAGCGGAAGAAGAACCGTTGCTCAAGGCCGGGAATGGTGAAACCCATTAGTTGTCGCGAATGCCGGCGAGTGTGGCGAGCTCTTCTTAAGAACTAGAAATTATTGACAAGAAATTACCAGATTATCCCGATCCGGGCGTCTATGCAATGAACATCATTCAAACAGTTGAGTGTATTCGAGCTGGAAGTTTGAACGGTGTCGATGCGGTTGACCTTTCTATGCTGGAAGGCGGGCGAACGAAAATGCAGAAAAAGAAAAGAAAATGCCAAACAAGTTGCCGAGATCCTCGAGGGTGCAAGGTGTATCAAGTGTAAAGGTTATAAACGAGTGTCAAGAAGTACAAATCATCCCAAATTCATCAAGGTTCGTTAAGGTTGAGGATCAGTGGTATCGAGGTACATCTGAATTGTCGTCAGACGTAGAGGTTCAAAAGGGTCCAAAAAGTAGAGTTCTCCCAGGGCTATCTCATGCAGAACAGCAATATCTGCTCGAAGCTAATGCTTCAGTACTTTAGTAGGCCTGACCGGGGATGGGCTTTCTGCCAACTTGACCCTGGGGAGCACCGCCGTACTGCTGTTGCGAAGGACCACCGGCATTGGGGTTCATAGGGCTAGGTCCGGGAGGCGTCAATCGTCGCTGCTGTCGCGGACCAGGGGACTGAGCTCGAGGGCCGGGGCTCATTCGGCCGCTGTTGGCTGGAGAAGCTGGGCGGCTGCCGTAGGGGCTCATCGGACGTCCCGTAGCGGGCGAGTGAGGTCGCATCATAGCAGGCGATTGAGGGCGGGCACTCTGAGGAGTCATAGGTCGCTGTCCAGGAGGGTAGTTCGGGCCGGGGCCTCGGGGTCCACGATAGCCGCTGGGGTTGACGGGAGGACCGTTACGACCGTGGGGAGGTCCACCAGCGGGACGAGGCTTCACAGGTCGAGTAGACAAGCAAGTTCGGGGAACAACACCCTGCTGGGAGCGGTCGAGACGAATGCAAAGAGACTATTCAGGTAAGTTAGCAAATCATAAATCGGAAAGGTTCAAGAGAATACTTACCCAGCCATCATCATACTCGTGGAGAAGTCGGACAAGTTGACCAGCTCGAAGTCCCATCTCATCATCCAGACTCGGCTTGAAATCCAATTGAACACGGTGAACAGCGGTTGAGGGAGGACCACCTGCTGCTGCAATAGCTGCAGCACTTCGAGAGGGGCCAGGAGTTTGTCCAGGACCGACAGAGTTCACACTGAATTCAGTACCGGCAGGGCTGGGCGGGCCAGCAGGAATGGTAAGATCCAACGGGGGAGGAGCATCCTTGCGAGTAGAAACCTTGCGGCCCAAAGCGGCAGCACCGCCAACGGCTCCGGCACCGGCCACAGCAGCAGTTACAATCGGGGAAGGCTTAGGAGGCGAGTTCGTGGTCTGAGCGACACCTACAACATTCTCAGGGTTCTCGAATGGGTTGTTGGGACGTTCGCTAGTGGGTGTAAGAGCACGCTCCGCGTTGTTGCCGAAAGGATTCTCAGGGTGGTTGGCTTGGCTGGTAGGGCTGGGTCGTTCCCAAGGAGATCGAGGAGAATCGACAGGACGTGTGTTAAGTCCAGCAGTTGCGAGAGCAAGAGCGGCGCCTTTGCTTGATCGTCGCTCACCGAAGGTGGGGTTGAACTGAGTAACAGGTCGAAGGCTAAGCTGAGGTGCCGTAGCACTGGTCTGAGTCGAAAGAACAGACGAAGGACGACCACCAATTGCTCCGTGAATCTTCTCATCGTCTTGGATTTGTTGTGCTTGCTGCTTTCTGCGCTTGTTAACTAGGAAGAAAACGAGTAATCCGACCACAAGAAGACCGCCTAAAACGCCAATAGCGATACCGGCCTTGGCCGCGGCACCGGTGTCAGCGCTAGAAGAACTTGCAGCGGCAGTAGTAGAAGCAGAGGCTTGAGATTCTGCATTCGCATTCACATTCGTTGCAGAGGCAGCCGCAGATGATTCCAAATTCTTAGTCGCTTGAGAAAGCGTCGTCGGGGTGCTAGTTGCGACTGCCAGAGTGGAGTGGTCGCTTAGGTCGATAGAAGACGTGTGTCCGAGAGATGCGGGGAGAGTGTTCTCGGATGATTGCGCAGCAGTCTTAGTCGGTGTGCCATCAGCAGTGTCGAGGGAGGCAGCTGTCGTGTCCGCGATCTTAGCTTGCGTGGCAGTCGTTTGTGCTTGTATGACCGCGGTGGGTGTTGCGGCAGCCACGGTCTCTGCGGCATCGTCGGATTTACCCAAAGTCGAGTAGCCTGCAATGGGTCCGTCGAAGGTCTTCGACATGGTTTCGTACACTGTCTGGTATACTGTTGATGCTGCTTGTGCCTTTGCCTGGACAGCGGTTTTGAAGGGATTCGCTTCACTGGCGAAGCTCTTAACATCGTCAGCTATCTCGTCCCATACATCCCGCCTCTTATGGCGGTGATTGTGGTGGTGGGAAGGCATCTCGTCCAAGTCGTCCGTAATTCGAGTACTAGGTACTATAAAATGCCAATTCTTCCTATCCGCCAAAAATCGCCCCAAAAAATAAGTACAATCGTGTTGCGCGTATGTCGTAAATTTTGTACTCAAGTTGCGTGTGAAACTATGTTTACACCGAAAGTCGTCGTGTAAGGTGACGGGTTCTTATTTTCGAATATAAAATGAACGTAATGCGCACATAAGTGTCGTTAGGAAGTGGTATGCGACTCGTAACCTGCAGAGGTGGGCGTGAACGAAGGTCGGATTCGTGCTTTGTTTACCGTGGGGTGAAATGAATTTAATCGGCCTGCAAGGCGGCGAGTCGCGATATGTTGCGTAAAGAAGGTGGTAGTCGTCGATAAAAATCGAGTGAGGATATAAAAAAAGAACGTAAGTGAGAACGGATTCAACGAAGAAAACGCAATTCTCGCGAAGAGAGGGGAGGGGGAAGAGACCGCGTGCGTGGTTGCGACGTAGGTGGACGGTGAGGAAGGAAAGGGAAGAAAGAGAGGGAGAAAGCGAGAGGAATGGGAATAGTAGAGTAGTACTAGGTAGGCTCCCAAGGTTCACTGGCTCCTGGCCTACAACTCTTCTAGCGCGTCCCGTTACGGGGTACGTAGGTACCCAAAAAGGTACCCGGTTAGGTACTCCTATAGGTACTCCGGACGAGAGAAAGTGGGCGGTTCCCTGCCAGGCAGTCAGGGCAACTACATGGTACGCTACTCCGACGGTACCACAGACGATCGTGGTTTCTTTTGTTTCCCTAGCAAGGAATGTTATTCTCGAATTTCCATTGGATGATACACCCCTGCCGGTTATTTTCTTGAGTGTTTGCATAAACACAAATACTGGTATATTTCTATTCACAAGTACCAACCAGTCAACGCATTACGAACAATTTGACCTCCCCTAGTACACCAATTAAATACTTGTCCGTTTACAGAATAATACCTCTTTCTTTTAGGCTGCTAACAGTATGATCTTATTGTTTCTTCATGGCTGGTAGGTACTTGGGATTTGTTGTTGAACCTGAACATAATACAAGCTAATGCCTCCAGTGTTCGTATGGCACAATAATAACTAGCACACGTATGCTTTTGTTTGGGTGTTTAGGGTATTCTAAGACATTCATACGGCATCGATACGATGTTGGTTCCGCTGTACTCTAAATACAGGAACAAATCTCGCAAAACAGTTGATGCAATCGAGGAGAAGAATCCAGTTGGTGGTGTAGATTGGGACGCAGCAGCGCAGTCAGCACCGAATCACCAAATCACTCATCAGAGCCCACCAGTTCATCCCATCCCAAAATCCCAATGGGAAGATCGTCCCATCTTCTCCCCCTGTTCCTCGCTCTCGACGTTGATCATTTTCGGTCTTTCTCTGGCGGCCGACATGGCCCAAGCTCCCTGCGCTAGTCAGGCACAGAAGCGCCACTTTCAGGAACCAAGATACGCTGATTGGAGAATTGATCAAGGTACAGATTACGCGAGATTGGAGCTAACAGGGATACGTCAAGGATACGTCAGGGGTAAACATCCTCCACTCGATTGTCATTGGCTGGCACGAAGAGAACAAAAACTGATGCCGGGTACGAAAATAGGTAAGTACCTGGGTACCTGACCCCTCTGGCCCCTTAATCGATTTGGAAGTTTTTACAACCTGGAGAAAACACCATTTGAAGCTCGCCTACAGAAGTAGCCCAGGCACAATTCAGCATAGTTTGTATTAAGGCACTGAAGTGTCGTCAGCCTCGTTCACTTGGCCGTCTCATATGAGTCAATGGCACGATTTCATACAATTATTGATGGGTATAGCTCCTTTTTCTTCAGTGGCGGCTACACTGAAAGGTGGCTGAGGGGCTGCCAATTACCCAGGATGGCTCCGGCGCCTCGTACCTTGTCTAGAATCTCTTAATTTTTATATTGAAGATTCTATTCAAGTGTAGTGTAGTGTAACCGGAAGCCATCTGGGGAGGTCGGAAAGAAGCCACCGAAGCAAGCAGTTAAAGAGTTGATCGGACAGAATGTCACTGGCGATGATCTGATAAGGATCCACATGAACACCATCTCATTGGATCGAATCGACTCTAATAAAGCCAAAGCCACGATATTTTCTGCCGTGGAACGCAACGCAACATGACGTTTGGAACCGTGCACAATTCACAATTCCCCCCTCTATCTTTGGATTTACCGATTTTATGTTTTCTTCTCGCGTGGTCGTGAGGGATTCCTTGACCTGAGAGTTCGTGTCCCTTCGCTGGGTCGCCGGGATGCCCCAGTCACTTTCGGCCGATGCAGTTATTCCCAATTTGACCATTCAGCTGTTCTTCTCTTAATTCTTTATTCTTTCTCGAACCCGCATCCTTCTAATCTTCAGATTGTGTGCCTCTTTTTAAATTACTCTAGCCTTGTGAAACGCCCGACTTCGACAACCATCTTCCAATTCCGTCCGTCGGTCCGCGCTCTTAATTTCTACGCTCCCACCATTCAGCCACTCACACTGCCGGCTCTGCCAACCCCTGTCATTTTATCGTGCCTACAGGTCGATCACTATTTTGTTCCACTGCTGGTGTGTGTGGAGGATCACCGACTATCGTCACGTTTTACACACTAAGCAAAGGAACAGACCGTGGACATGTGCTTCTGTACCGAATTGGCCTTCTCTTGATCATCGCGTGGGAGTAAGAAAGTCACGATTACATAAAAAAAGTATTTCAGCTGTCGTCACATCGTGACATCGCACGTCCTCTTTCCAACGGCGCGGACTAGCCCTACCGATCCTGGTTACCGATGAAAATGATGAAAATTGCTCGTGAGGCTGGACGGGCCTCACCGGATCTGCAAAGCAAGGCGTATTGCGATCCCAACCATCCAGCGGGCCATCGCATTATCGTATGCGGCCGGCCCTTACTTCTCACTATCTTTCCTACCTTCTCTCTGTTGACACAAGGTCGAAGAAATAGCAAATTTATTAAGGTATGCTTCATGGTAAAACAGGAATAATGAGCCGGAAGCCTGGAAGCCAGGTTATGCTCTGCACAAATACGAATCCACTTTGTCCATACGAGAGAATAGACCCCTCCGCACAAAATACGATGCATCGGGTTAGGTCCTATTTTGGTAGGTTGGAGAAGACTAATGCGCGATGAACTTTAGTTGCTTTTGTACGAGCGTGACTAGATCGATGAATGGCAGTCTTCTTCTACCAAGTCTAAGTGGCTCAAATCAGTGGCTTAAGCCACGATCTTTGACCTGCCTATTTCAACCTCTCTTCCCGAGCCGTCCGTAGGTATCTTCAGAGGAATAGTGGCTTGCATGACGCCATCGCCAACACTTTGAGGGGATGGTTGGGACTAATGCAGCCTCAGAGGACATACTAAATACTTCGTAGATACTTAGGCCGCAGCGCTACGCAGTAGTTACAATTAGCGGGATTCATATTTTTAGTTGGCAGTAGCTCGTATCTTTCGGGTCTCAACTATGTAAAAGGGGTCGGATGTCGTATAGACTGCCGAGATAGGTATCAATCTAAATGTCTTACAGCCTCTTCACAAACTCCAAAAGCAAAGTTGTGGCGTTCATTTGATGATTTCAATATATGCTACGTACCAATCTTCCAAGACTCCAATCTGCGCATCTACTTTGATCGGAGGCTGGATGCTGATGACCTCGATATTCGTCACCTCATTGCTTTTTGATCCCGCCAGTCACTTAAAAGGCTGGTGAAGATACGGCGATCACGAACTCTTCCGCGCCACGACGCGAACCATGAAGTTCTTCGGCTTCACGAACCAATAGTTGTCAGTCTTCCAATCATTCTTCTCCACGTCCCCAGAGAGCTCAAAGTCGTAGTCGCGAACGAGCCGAGGGATGAGCTTCGAGATTTCGAGGTGAGAAATGTGTCGGCCGATGCATGTTCGAGAACCCAGTCCGAACTAGAAGTTTTATGTTAGAACATGTTGTTCGGATAGATGTAGCCCTTGCGCAAAGGGAAAAGGGAAGGGGGACTTACGGGCATCCAGTGCCTGTTCATGAAAGAAACCTTCTCGGCATCATCAGAAAGCCACCTCTCCGGCTTGAATTCGTTAGCGTCCTCGCCGAAGATGCGGGGGTTGCGGTGCTCGATCCAAGTGTTGACTCCGACAATAGACTAGATCGATTCACGTCAGACATGCACTTCTTATAAGTGATGAGCAAACTTACACCTTCGGGGAAAAATCGACCAGCGATTGTGGCGCCTCCAGCTGGTACGACGCGCTCAATAGGGAGTCCTGTTGCGGGATGCAGACGAAGCGCCTCCTTAATGACAGCTTGCAGATACGGCATTTCCTGGCTCATCTTAAACGGGATATCCTTCGAAGTCGTGCCAGCCTTCTGTTGCGTCGCCTTAACCTCCTCACGGAGCTTCGCGAAAGTTTCGGGGTACTTGAGAAGGTAGTACAAGATAGCGGAGAGCGAAATAGCCGTAGTATCAGACCCAGCGATCATGTTGTTCGCGCAGCCTTGCAAGATATGGTACGAAGTAAACGCATCGGGGTCCTTGTGGTGTCTAGCGACCATCTTGGAAAGGAAGTCCTTCGCCTTCCCCGCAACCGGCTTCTCGTCATCGTCTACGACCCTGGCGCCGCTTTCGTGCTCTTGCATGCACTGGAGGGTATAATTTATCACGAATCCCACCCCACCGCCGGCGAGCTTACCGTTTATCCCGAAGAGGTAGGGATGTAGGAATGGGTAGACGCCGACGAGTGTTGAGTAGACTAGACTGTTCTCTATGGCTGCGATGATGCCTTCAATGTCTAGTCCTTGGTCGAGGAACCCGAGTCTCTTTGAGTAAGTGATGCAGCCGATGACGTCGAAGGCGTAACACTGCATCCAGTGGCCCATATTTACAGGTAGGCCGCTCTGCGATAATTCTTACAGTCGCTGGCCGAATAAAGCCGCGCATTCGTCTACGAAGGGCTCGTATTCTACGAGCGACGACATGCTGTAATCGGACTGGTACTGTCTGCGGAACTTCGAGTGCTTCGAGATGTCCTTCTCCTGGAACAGGTTCCAGGTATGGGGTTGGCTCCAGGCATCATACCAGGTGGATTTCTGAAACTGTGTTCCATGGCCATAAATCGTCTTGGTGGCGGTCAAGTCGTTGAAGCTGTAGCGATTCGGTCCATATCGGATAATGGGGCCTAGCGAAGCGATTACTACAGCTGTTCCTGATTAGGTAAGTTAAGAGATGCGGACGCACCATATTTCTCATGCAGTTCCTTATTAACCACCTCGAACTTCGCCTTTCTTAACGTCCAGAAGTACCAAAGGTTTGTGAACCTCGCGAGGAAGGGGCCGGGGACGGACCTCAACGGCGACGTCACGTGTCTAATAATTCGGAAGAGCAGTTGAAAGACTGCAAAGCAGCCGACAAGTATCGCGAGCTTAGCAAGCATTTCGAAGACTTTATCCAATAAAAATTATTGTCTTGCAGGTAAGTCCATGTAAGGGATGCACGCGGCCGGCGAAGCGCCTTTTACCCAAACGCCGGTGTTGGATGAAGACCGAGGTGGGTCGCGATGTCTCTGCGTATAGGGACGTCGCATGGGTCGTGCGTCGAAACTGTAGCATACCGTCCTCCGTCCTCCGACTTACAAATCGACAACGGCGGGACAGGTTCATCCGTATAGGCTATTCGGACATTAGATCCTACCCGTCGCCGACGCTATCTCAAATCTGGGGGTTAGCATCGGTGAGTGCCGGTGAGCCGCCAGCCAAGAATTTAGCAGCCGGCATGGATATCGGTAGTTAAGTTACACTATCTGTGGAGTTTGCAGATCGACTATGTCACAGAATCCCGAATCAACTCCGTCAAGAGCTGATCCCCAGAATATCCAGGCCAATAGAAGTCAATACATTTGATAATGGGAAGTGTTCCAAGGCTATTATTTAACCTTTTTGAAGTCTCGTACTCTTATAGACGTATGATCTTATAGGTCGATGCTTCCTCGTATTCGCTACATCCGACCTCAGATGCCAATATGAACAATTGAAGTTTATCTATGTACAGTATCCCTCCCAAGTGAACATATACCGGGGAGATTCGTCTCAGTCTTCCTTCCCCGCTTCAAGTCCAGTAATTCGTCTCAGGATCCTCGCACGCTCGATTTACTTCGTTATGCGGAGAAGTGGTAATTATGCGGACTATTCTATCGCCGAGAGTACAATTGCTGGAACTTGGCGTTGTAATACCACTCTAGGTAGCGAGGCCGAAGGTATAATCCACATCCTATAAATCGGATATCTAAGTAGGTGGTTTAGATAGCCGAGTCTCTATTTCCAAACATGGTGCTAGGGTTCTATCCAGTACCACCATGCCCAGGCCACTGCCCCCCTTGCTGATTAGACTGGCCTTGCATCTGACTCTGCAAAGCAGCGAAGAATTCTGGACTGTAGTATGGGTTTGTTCCCGATTGCTGTCCGGTAAATTGAGGCGGCGGGGGTGGGACGAAACCTTGCGGGATGTTCTGTGGCCATGGGAAAGGAAATTGCGTATTCGGTTGAGCGTGGCCATTAGGAGCACCGTAAAAAGGTACTGATTGCGGATAAGTCGGATTGGCGGCGGGAGGTGGTGGGACGGGGTTGTAGTTGTATTGTTGGGATTGTGGTTGGTAATCTTGTCCTCGGGGGGGTCTGGGTGGTAGAGAGTGGCCACCTCGCGAATCTCCACGATAGCCACGTCCGCGACCATGGCCTCGTTGACCTCTACCTCTACCGCCTCGGAATGAACCGTTGTTCGCGTGATTGTTCATAAACTCGGCCTCTGAAGAAGCTGGTTGACCTTGCGCAAAATTCGAAGGTCTTGCTAACTTTCGGTAAGGGCCATCATCATCCTCGTCGTCGTATTGTAAACCACCAGCCACGGGGAAGGATGGCATCTCGGAATGGCCTCCTCGTCCTCCCGCACCGCCTTTCCCGCCTCGAGCTGCCTTCTTCTTGGCTTTTTGCTGTCTTTTGTGCTCCGCTTCTTTTTCGTCGTCCGAGAATTCCATTTCGTCATCGCCAGCCTCCTCATCGTGCCAATTGCTCGCATCCGTACCTTTCTGTCCTCGAAGTGCTTGTGTGAAGACGTATGTCGCGTGCTCGGGAGGATAGAACACCTTAGTTCCCAAGTCTAGGCCGAAGGACTTGATTTCCTCCTCATTCGTAAATCTTGCAGTATAACGAGGCTGCCTTACATTCCCAATTAAGTCCGCTACTGCTGCAATAACTGTGCGGCCTTCGTTGCAGAGGACTGAGCCAGTATCAACGACTTGATACTCGCCTGTAGTATTCGCCTTGATCACAACCGTATTCTCAACGATATGCTCAACCACGCCCAGCTCGGTGACGGTCATTTCCGGCGTAATAGGAACATCCGGCTTGGGTACTACTTCTTCAGGTAACTCATTCTTGGTCCTGATCTGAGCTCCACTGCCGAGTCCTTTTGATTTCCCTTCACCATCATCATCCGAGCCACCCTCCATCTCCATCAGAATTCGAGCGGTTTCCTCAGGTCCAAGCAACTCGTAATTCTTGCCGTCTTCCGATTCATCGTCTGAATCGTCGGAGCTGCTTGAATCGGATGATGATTCGTACGGAGAAGAATCCTCTTCCCACTCGGGGTCGCCTTGAGTCTCTTGCTCATTGGCTTGCTCAGTCTGTTCTGTGCCATTGGGCGGAGCAGATGTGGCGTTTGATTCTTGCGGCTGGGGATCGAGACCGCCAAGTAGAGCCTCTAACGCAGAGGTCAACGAAGGGGGGCTAGGCGGCGCGTCGGTGATTTGAACATCACTGTTCTCTTCCTTCTTTTCGGTTTCATCATTTTTAGAAAGTGGCGCATTTTCAACGGGGGTTGCAGTGTCAACTTCCATCTCAGTGGGAGGCTGAGAAGTCACTTGAGAAATGACTGGCTGAGCTTCATTCTGGGAGTTGGGCGGATCTTGAGGTGCAACGGGTGCTGATGAGGTCATCAGACCAGGAATCTCAAATTGACCAGCCATAACTTATAGAACTATGGTGATGTTAGTTTCTTAACCCTAGGATTGGGAGAGAAAAATATCTAGCATAGGCGAGGAAAGAAATTGTTAAATCCGACATACTAGAATGCGACGATGCGACAAGGTTTACCTTGAACTCGCGCTTCTCTTGAAAACCTCCAGGCTTGCAAAATTTAATGCAAATATCACAGTTCGATTGGAGATAGACGAAGTGAATTTGCGAAAAAATTGTGTAGTAAAAGAATTTCGTGATGGATTGACTTTTAGATGAGCATGCGCGAACTTGAATCGTCGAAGCATCTGTAGCTCAAGGTGAATTGAATTCTAGAAAAATAAAGTGGACCCGGATAATCTTGAGGTATGGTGGATATAAAAGGGCCAATCGGCTCAAAGTGTGAATTTATATGTACATAGGTACAGTGGGTACTTTATTCCGATAACTATTCGAGGACAGGGGTCTTCAAGCAGCCACGACGCAACGTCATTCTAATTGGAGCCAATTGGCTCTTAGATTAAACTCAACATTTTTAAGCCACGAACCATCTTCCTTTCAGCACTCAACCTCGCCATCCTTAACCACCCATCTAAATACTTCATGAGCAAACACGGTCAGGTTAGGCTCTGTCAGTATGCCTCCTACAGACGCCCAGCGGGAGCAGTTCGTCCACCCGACTGCACAACATGCTAAAAAGAGGTCTGTTAAGACGAGAATGAGCAAGCTGCAAGAGGCCAGATGCACTAACAAGCTAATGAAGAGGACCGACGCCATTCATGATCGAGCCAATAAAGGCCTTTTATGTCTTTCTGATTGCCAATTTTCTTGCAGCATTATATGCACCCATCCAAGATTGCGATGAGACCTTCAATTATTGGGAACCAACCCATTATCTTTCTCACGGCTACGGCTTGCAGACTTGGGAATATTCACCAGATTATAGCATCCGAAGTTGGTCTTATGTCGCACTTCACGCTATAGTCGGGAATATCCGAAGACTATTACCCCAGTCTACAAAGGTATACACTTATTGAACCAGGTATACAATTCTTCAACATGAATATTCTAACTTATGCAGGTCTCTGAATTCTTTTTCATCCGATATGTCTTGGCATTTATCTGTTCATTATGCCAAGTACTCCTGTTTCGCGTCATCAGCTTTACCCTAAATCCTCGTATAGGCCTATTCTTCCTCTTGGCCACTGTGTTGTCACCTGGAAACTTTCACGCAAGCACAGCTTATCTACCATCTAGCTTTGCCATGTATACATCTCTACTCGGAACCGCCGCATTTATGAACTGGAAGGGAGGAATCAAGACCTCTTGGGGTATCTGGTGGTTTGCCGTTGGTGGTATTCTAGGATGGCCTTTCGCGTCCGCCCTATGTGCCCCTTTCCTAATTGAAGAGGGTGTCTTCGCTATCGTTGCCTTATTAAAGGATCGTCAGCATTTCTACGAAGCAGTTGTCCGAGTTAGCAGGGGTGTCATTGCTGCTCTGCTTCTCCTTGTAAGTTGCCCCACTCCCCGAAGTTTTGGCGTTTAGTACTTACGTGCATAGGCCGGCGATACGGCTATCAACACTTTCTTTTACAAGAAGATCGAAGTGGTCTCGTGGAATATTGTTAAGTATAACATATTTTCTTCGACGGGAGGTCCCAACCTTTATGGGACAGAACCATGGACGTTTTATTTTCGAAACCTCGCCATCAATTTCAACATGTGGTTCGTCCTCGCCCTACTGTCTTTACCACTATTCCTTGTCCAGAAGGCATTTTCTACGAAACAACATGGATTTCAATCGGGAATACGAACTATTGTTTTCCTCTCCCCCTTTTACATGTGGCTTGGCATCTTCACTATCCAGCCACATAAGGAGGAGCGATTCATGTACCCAATGTATCCATTCGTCGCCTTAAATGCTGCCATAGGTTTTCACATCATTCTATCAGCTTTTGGAAACTCTGACCCGAAGACCCTCATCGGCAAGATTCCGGCACGCCTGAAACTTCTCGCCGTTGTTGGTGTGCTGTTGTTATCTCTTAATGTAGGCTTAGCCCGCATCCTCGGCGTGTGCTTGGCCTACTCTGCGCCTCTCAAGTTGTACCAACCGCTTGGAGCTGGCGTTTTCGGCCAACAGGGCCGAGGCGGACGTGGTGATCACGTATGTTTCGGTAAAGAATGGTACCGCTTCCCTAGCTCTTACTTCCTGCCTCGAGATATGCATGCAAAGTTCATTCGGTCAGAATTCCGAGGACTCTTGCCTGGTGAATTCTCCGAGGCGCGAACTGGCTTTGGCTTCTGGAGTGGCACATGGCTACCGACCAAGGGTATGAACGATCGCAATGAAGAGGACATGAGCAAGTATGTGGACATCGCACAATGCTCATTTTTAGTTGATACACAATATCCGGAGAACCACGATCCCTTACCTCCAAACGAACCGGATCATATTGCCGACAAGGAAAACTGGGAAATTGTCAAGTGCGAACCCTTCCTCGATGCGGGAAATACGCATCTTCTTGCGAGAGTACTCTGGATTCCTGATTGGAGCTTCATACCGGAGAAGTTTAGAAGGAAATGGGGACGGCATTGCTTATTACAGAGAAAGGGATAAGTTAGTGCTCTTGGCCTAGGACTTTTCACACTATTTTTTTAGTGGCGGAGTTGACTAGTAGTGCCATGAATAAAATGATCGACACAGCTGAACTTCTTAGCTCTCGACTTCGACTTGCTCCGACCAATGATTGTTGACAATTTCCTCAAATGCGTTGAAATCAACGTCGACATAGCTGAAAATGATCCATCTAGGGATGCGTACGGCGGTAAAAGGGCGAGCAATAAAACAGTCGCTTATAGGTGGAGGTTTGCCCCGCAATTATCTTGCGTGGGCGGTGTTGACAACGCAGACGTCTAGGCATCACCGATATTCGAGAGAGTATCGTTAAATTTTTATGAGATATCTACAAATGAACAGTCACACACATAGCCCGAGCTCCGGCTTGATCGGTCGGAATTGATCGTGGTTCGTTGAACTACATTACGTGCTAGGCGGTCTGATCTCAATCACATACGCGTCAACTATAATGCCCTATCTTCTCAGAATGCAACCCTACTATGGGAGTTTGGAACTAAAATGATTCTATAGTGGCCAATTTGATTTGTTTCTCTTGGAATTGTTTCATAATAAAAACTAACTTACCGAGACTAATGCGTCGACACGTTCCTCAACACCTTCGCTTCTATCATCAGCGCTGTTGAATTAAGCTTAGAATCTTATCTAGACGTCCAAGGACTCGGAATATCGATTGTTGATCATGGAAGATCATTGACAACCTCGGTGTTGCGATCCATGTCACCACGCTGGAATACTGGAGACTTTTTAGCGACGATCAACTGCCCTACAGGACCTGGGATTACGAATCGCGACAAAATATCAGATGCTACATTCCAACAACCTAAATGGTCACTTGGGACTAGAAGGAACCAAGATCGGATGAGGCAGGCATATTCATTTGTCTGAAAATAGATTTTATTAAGATGAATTACTTACTATGTAGACTCATGCAACGTTAAGGCCTGCGACCAGAAACCGGCTTTCCTACCTAGGGTAGCTGTGACAGGGGGAATCCGGGGTTGACGTGTGAGGCTTGGGAGGCTTGGCTTGGCCAGATCTAAGGGACCTTAGGGCTTAGGCGCCCACATCTTTTCGCTACCTGCTCCTCTCTCCCCTCTGGAACCGTGCCATCGCCAGCGCACTACTACTCGAACGACCCAATTCCGCAGGATCGCGAGCTATATCCCAATTGGATACGTAAACGGATGGCACATTAGCAGCACATCCTGCCTTCCCCAGTTCCTGCCTATTCCGGTCCTTGCGCCAAACGGCTTTGCGCCATGTGCTGCTTACTTTCGCTGCGTCTTGCCAGGGCCGAGGGGGGCGTGGTTGTCGCTCATTGGGCGGACGGCCGTTGAAAATGTTTCAACTTCTGAAGCCACACCGCGCTGGTAATTGTACCTTGCGTCTGGGAACGCTAGGAAAAGGCCGAGTAATGCCGAAGACGCTTTACATTCCTGGATCTCTTTTATAAATTACATTCGCCATGGCTAGTAAACGGGCGAGGCGTGTCTGCGAGGATGCACTCGCACACTTCCCATCAACCCAGACAGCTTCGGATCTACTCAGCTAGACTAGTTCGGTTTTCTAGCCACCATGAAGAGCCTTCTCCTTTCCCTAGGCGCCGGCCTGGTCGCGGGACTTCCTTCTCAGCAGGATGCTCGCCGAGCTCCCGAGGAACTGCCCACCCTCGGCCTAGCTAACATAACCAAGATCGACATGGCCGACCCTAGCAGCCTTAAGGGCCGAGCCCTATCTGGCCCGTTCATGGGCGTCGACTTCCCAGATCCAAGTATAATATGGGGCGACGGTTCGTGGAAAGCCTACGCGACATCGTCGAACGGCAAGGTCATACCCGTCGCTACCTCCTCAGACACCCTATCCTGGACGCTCAGCAGCACCGATGCTCTACCGGACCCCGGCTCCTGGGTCGACCCCAGCGATAAAGGAATCTGGGCACCAGATGTCCAGAAGAACGATGCCGGCACGTACGTAATGTACTACACAGCGCACCAAAACGGCGGCAGCCACTGCATCGGCGTCGCCACATCAACCACGGCCATCGGGCCATTCACACCGCAAAGCAGCCCGCTAATCTGCGACGAGTCCGGCGGCGGCGTAATCGACGCCTCCGGCTACGACGACGGCACGGACCGGTGGATCCTCTGGAAAGTCGACGGAAACAGCCTCGGAGGCGCTACGACATGTCAAGGCGGAACGCCGTCCGGGTCGTACAAATCGACGCCCATCAAGATCCAGAAGATGGCGCGGGACGCGATTACCCTGCAAGGAAGCGCATCGACGATCCTTGATAACGAGGGCGCGTCTAATAATGGCGTGGTGGAGGCGCCGTCGCTGTATAAGATTGGGAGCGGGAATTATGTGCTGTTTTACAGCGCGCATTGTTACTCGAGCGATGATTATGATGTCGAGTACGCCTTCTCGAGTACCATTGATGGAAGCTACACGAATCGTGGGATTTTGATTCGGACGGTGGATAATAAGGGGGTGTATGGTCCTGGAGGGTTGGATATCGATCCTAATGGCAAGAATGTCGTGTTCCATGGCCGGCTGGCGGCGAATCAGGGGGGAAGTGGGAAGAGGGAGTTGTATAGTGCTGAATTGACGATTAGCGGGACGTCGATTTCTGGGGTTTGAGATGAATTTGGCTGGTTTGGATGAAGACAAGTCCATTTTGCATTTTTTGGTATATACGAATGGATGAGCGGGGGGTTACACATGGCGATTTGGCGAACATATTCTTGTATATATTTCATGCCACCCCGGTTACGGAGTGGGTTTTGTACATTAAACATTGATCTTGGTATATAGCAAGTCTTGAATAACATTACTTTTAAACTAGACGGTAGATGATTCAGTACCTTCTGTCATCTACCCTCAAACTGCCCCGCGGTCGCGGTAAGACTCTGATTCCAACTTTGATGTGCGATTAACATTAAGCAAGGGCGAAAGGGGTATGAGCTAAGCGATGCCGCGCGGCTAATAAACTTTATCGACTATATCTATCCGAGAATGGTTCTCATATTTTATCTTTTGGTTTATAGAGAATGCAACTTCGAATCCTTGGTCCAACGACGGAACTGCTTGCCCCAGGGGGTAAAGACACCCAGCCCAAGAATAGCGAAACCGATTGTGAGAGCCATCATCATAAGCACTGGCTTGATATATCCCGACCGTGCGGCCCAGTCATTGAAGAAGAATATCATACCGAACTGTTTCTATTGTTAGGATGATGTCAAATTAGGGGGGCAAGGGATTTTGTGATAAGGCAGGAGATGATAGGAGATGAGGAAGAGTAAACTTACGCCGAAGGTATTCTTCACAATCGTCGCAGCAATCATAATTTCTCCCGGCAAAGTCTTATACTATAATTTCCTGTCGTCAGCAACAACTTCTCCAATTCTCATACCAACAAGAAAAGTAACGCGGTAACGACGAAAAATACTCACACTATCAACAGCATACGCAATAGCAATCGCCGGAATCCCCACAACCTGCAACCCCACAAGCGTATACCCCACCACCACAACCGCCTCCCACGGCCACGCACGCTGGTACCCGACCGCCACAACCACCATGCCCGCCACATTCGCGCAGATATACGGGATCAGCGCGGGTAACCGCATCTCCGCCTCCAACACCCCACCGTTTGCCTTGGCGCGGCGCAGTGCGATGCGATCGGATAACGGACCTGCTGTGATGAGAGCTACTATAGCTCCGGCTACGAAAGCGAAGTTGACGAAGCCGATTTGGTCGGGCGTGAAGAGGTAGGGTGGGGCGCCAAATACTTGCGCCGAGGTTAGGTTTAGTGCGAGGAGGGAGTTCGCGGCGAACCCCATTGAGAGGGAGGCCCAGGTCACGATGGGGTAGGTGAATAGGATTTGCATTGGGGAGACTACGTCGCGGAGGAGCGTGGAGGCTATGCTTTGTCTTTGGCTGTGGCTGTGATGGTGTTCGCGATCGGTAGAAGCGTTGTTGTACGAGTGCCCGAAGCGCAGGCTTTTGCGCATCGGGAGGAGGGAGAATTGCGCGCGGGAGGGACGGCCGATGGCGCGGTGGTGCGCGGTGGTTAGGATGGTGGGGATCTCAGTGCTGGAGCTGGATGCCCCGCCGTTTTCCGGCTTTTCTATGCCAGGGTTGGGATTGGATTCGCGGATGTTGACCACGGTTGAGTCGCGTCTAGTTGCGGGCCGTGAGGGAGGTCGGTCGTATTTCGTCTCCGGGTGAGCGACAAGGAGGAATATGAAGCTTGCCTTCGGTGGGTTAGATGCACGGTATTCATTGTTATGCAGATGGTGTATAGGGGGGGGGGAGAACTTACACCTTGCAAGATGGTACAGACCCAAAACTGCGATTTTGCTGTTAGTATTGCTGGGCTTCAGTTTTTACGGCGCGATCCAACACTTACAAACCACCTCCACGAAATCTGCGAGGCGATGGCACCGGAAATGATCGGTCCAATGAAGAGTCCGAGGAAATACGCCCAACTGGTTAGGAAGTGATGAGTACATCTTCACATATTTGCAGAAGATGGTAAGTTCGACTCACAAGTATAATGCCATACTACTACCCCTCTGATGCTGAAATAACAAGTCGGCGACAACCATAGGCATGATACTCTCGTTGGCGGCTGCCCCAAGTCCGGAAATAACACGCGCACCTAGAAAACTCGGATAACTCGTGACGAGACCCTGCCAGATGTTGGCCAATATGCAAATTAGGCCGCAGACCAAGACGACGGGACGCCGCCCCCACATGTTAGCTGCGGGCACGATGAGAAAGTTGGCATAACCCAAGGTGATAGCTGCAGCGCCGAATAACATATTGACTTCCGGTAACGTCTTGTGGAATTCTTCCTCGAAGATGAGCGAGAGGGGCGAAATGGCCATCGGCGTCATAATGCTCACGAAGACGAAGACGAACTGGTTGAAGATGATGACGGCCTTCCATGTCATATTCCAGTTCTGAATATAGTGTTAGAGGTTCTTCGATTTGGGTGCCTAGAAAATACTCTATGAGAACTCACCAAAGGATCATCTGGGCTGGAACTCGGTTGTGGGATGAGTACAACCTCGCTAGGCGTCGTATTCTCGCCATTATTCCCATCCGTGAAGATGATATCAGTGCCGGGAATGATATCCGGCTTTTCAGTTTCTGCCATCTCTTCCTACTTGTTATATCGTGTATTAGCTAGGCTGCGAAATCGTAAGGCGCACTTTCTAGTGAGGTCTTGTAACCAGCTACACGGATTGTCGTAAAAATGGGCATCCTCGCGCGCATGAAGCGCGGGTGGGAGAGGCTATCTTATGCCATTTCGACCATCCAATATTCCTCCCTGCGCAAAGGATCGACTACTCTTGTTGTCCTGAATTTACCTCCTAGTACAACCACCCACGTAGCCAGTTTCACCTCGAGTCAATCCCTAGGGCCGAACAGCGACGCTTATCATATGATAGTCCCCGACATAGTTAGTGCGCGAGCGCGTGGGTAAGATCCCAAAGCCCATTCCTGCCCGGACTTTCCCATCGAGGCGCCAAGCCTCGACGTTCACGACTTGGTGCATCCGCGGTAGGACGAAATCTGCACCATATGTCGCGAGCCGCAAACTTTCCGGTTTGGCGGTTCCGAGGAAATGCAGCTATTCGTTCAGCTATTTCCCTTAGCGTTGGGACGCCACCGCGAAGTGCTTTTTGGGGGAGTCTTAGATACTGCGTCGGACGTCCGGGCAAGGCTTGGCTTCAATCAAGAATTGCCTATATTGTAAGCATTTCAGCGATCATTTGAAGATGGCTTACCTTATCTAGGGGCGCAAAGTTTTCCTTCGGACATGATCTGCATCCATTTTACCTCATCTGGTCGTAATCCTGTCGTTTAAAGCCTGGTAAAAGTTGGATATTATTAGTTACACAAACCTTCCAGTGGCTTTTGGTATAGATTATTATCTGCAAACGGGTGGGAATGATCCATATATTTTGAGGCGGGAACCTGTGCCGAAATTTTCTTTCTGGCCTGTCATTTGTCCTCACCTTAGTAAGTGGTGTTCTAGACCATAGGTGAGCAATGATGCTGATCTGAGGTCATCGTTAACAACGTGTCTTAGGCTAGGTACCCAACTCCGCGGTAACGGTATGTCTGACATCGGCCTCGATCTATTAATAAGTGGCTGAAACTTATAATCGAGCATATATCGTCGCAGCAATATGGTGTGAAGCAAGTTCGCTTGAATTTTCTATTGGTTCATTGATTCTACCTTTTCTTGAAGCAACTCTATTAGTAGTGCAGCTGACGATTCACCACGTTAATAAGTGGCTGCCCAGTAGCTAACTTTTCAAGATTAATCTCCATAAGATCCAGAAGCCTCTCGAAGAGAGCGTCCGTCTTCCAGCTGATATGAGGGGTTATAATCAGGTTGGGGGCTTTCCATAAGGGATGGTCGCTAGGAAGTGGCTCCGGATCAGTGACATCGAGGGCGGCGCCACGGATCTGATCCGTCTCTAGAGCCTTGATAAGCGCCTCTTGATTGATAAGGCCGCCTCGCGCAATATTTGCGATGAATGTCTTTTTCTTGCTTAGAATTTCGAACTGCTCATGCGAGATTATCTGCCGTGTTTCCGGGGTAAGTGGTACGCCGATAACTAACAAATCAAGATCCTGTCTTAAGAAATGATTTACGTCTTCCTTGGCCGCTCCATGAAACCACTTCGCCGGTAGGAGCCCGTCTGGATCGCCGGTTCCCGGTACGCAATAGCTATCGTCCTTACGCGTTTCGGGCGTAGATCGCTCGCTGCGCGTGTAGGCATAAACCTCCATGCCCAATGTTTTAGCCAGTCGTGCGCATTGCCTCCCAATTGCACCATATCCCAGAATACCTCTATAGCGGAGTCAGTGTCAATATTTGGGTGCTTATTCAACACCACGGCGTTCGAAATAGACTCACATTCGCATGCCTATCGAATCTTGGACCTTTGCGGTAAAGGGAGACTGCCAAGTGCCCGTTTTCATGTTCTCTCCATAATTGCGAAAGGCGTGTTGATGCATGAGCCAAGCGCCAATAACCCATTCCGCAATCTGTGGTCTTTACATGGTATTAGTCTCCATTGATACAAAGGCGTCTGCTAGATAATAGGAAATGTGTCGGCATCGACTCACGCGTGAACACCATTGGAGGTGGCAAATGTGACCTTGTCATTCTCGTACGTCAAATGCCCCGGCCATCTATCGATTCCCGCAGTGGTTAGCTGTACGAAGCGGACCTTAGATAGGAACTCTGCGGGAGGCGGTTGGAAAGTAGCGAGCAAAGTGACATCGTCCCAATCCTTAGCATCGAGGTCTCCAGCTTTCGGGGGAATAAGAGGGCTTGCTGTCGATTTTACCCATCGTACTTGAAGACCCTTAAAACGCTTCGCGATCCGACCTACGAATCCCGTCGTGTCTGGATACGGCGCGAATATCAGAAGTACGTCGTTATTCAGAGTGCTGATATCCCCTTTGGTATTCTCCGCCGCTGACATTGTCGTTGATCCTTACCAGGCACCTAATGTTCTGACACGATATTCCTTATAGGCGAAATGGGATATTTCAACGTTATTCTAATACTTTGATCACCCTTATGACGGTCGCTTTCTGTCATGAACTTGGTGTCGTTTGAATGTGTCTTTGTTGGAAGATGACTGAATGTCTTCAGAGCAAAGGCGGAATCCGAAGCAGATAGAGTCGTTGGATTAACAATCCATTTGTATAGCAAGCTCGAAAACCCACTAGATCCTCCCACCCCTCCTGCAATGTAACCGAGGGGAACTTTCCTAGTCTTTATCCATGTGTCTATTAAGATAGGCTGGATACGCAAGTAAGCTTCGCAGCTGTGCTCCCCCTAGTACACAATGTTGCTTCGATTCCTAACAGATAAGTTAGTTCGCCCCACTGATCGAAAATAGGGCGAATGCCTAAATCGGATCGTCATCGTTCCCCTGACATGGCGCAACCCTGTTAAATCCGACGAAGCGCGTTAACGCCGAAAGGATCGTTGCGATGCCGCCATGATAACAATATAGATTGACGAAAATCGCCAACGCAGTTCAAAATCGAGGAGGGGTACGGGTAGAACGCCTTAATTGTAGTTCTATAATTAGCAATTGTACATGTAAATGCTGTTGGCAATGTTAGGTGAACCATTCGACCTGACCCGACCTGACAATCAGTAACGCCAACGCATGCCTACCTAGGTGAAAAGACAAATTCATGTTGGAATCCATAATACAGTTACTCTCCTTTCATCTGAGTGATACCATCCGCAGCAGTCTCGACGACCTGGAAGCCAACGGCATTACCAGCGCCTCTCGCAGCTCGGTCGAAGGCCTCATCGCTCCGATCACAGAGAACTTCGATATCCTCGTCGCTTAGGATCCGATCTCCTCCCGAGTGTTGGTATTCTTCGCCGTCTTTCAACAATAGAGACTGAAGAATATCCTTGTCTATAACCTCGTTACTGTCGAGTTTTTGACCCATCGTCCTGAAACCCCCCTTTTTAATGACGAGTTTCTCCAGCCTACGCTTTGCGTCGGCACTCATGAGAAGCTCTTCCTCGACGGTTCCCTTTGTCGCCAATCGGTATACTACAACTGGGCGTGTCTGACCAATTCGATGAGCACGGTCTTGTGCTTGCAGATCTTGTTGCGGGTTCCAATCGCTGATTCGTGTGTTAGCTAGCCTCTTATGTGAATAAGTGAATGAAGCGAGCTTACCTATCAAAAAGAATCACCGTATCCGCACTCGCAAGATTGATACCCTGACCACCCGCCCTCGTCGACAACAAAAATAGCTTAAAATCAGGATTCTCGTTGAATTCCTTGATCTGCTGTTTTCTGTCCTCCTGAGCAACTCCTCCGTCAATACGGCACACATTCCACCCGCGCAACTCTGCACAATAGTCATGCAATATATCTAATTGCGTTTTGAACTGAGAGAATATCAAAACCTTATGGCCACGTGCGAAAAGTTCTGGGAGTAATCTGTCTAAGAGGAGCATTTTCCCGGAAGCTGTCACGATGCTCTCGTCTATGGGCACTTTGTCGTCGAACGTCCACGGGTTGTAGAAGTTATGAGGACTGTTACACACAAGCCTCAATTGCATGATGGGGTTTCCTAGTTTCTTATCGGCGATCTGGAGCTTGGCCATTTCGAGCGTGGCAGCTCGTTCAATTTCCTCTTCATCCCGAGGGTCTTCATCCGACTCGTTATCTTGGGCGGCAAGCTCGGCAGCTAGTTTTGCCTCAAATGCATCATCATCCAGTCTATCGTCATCAGAGTCGTCTGGTACTTTGTATGAAGCACGTGCCCTACGAGGTCGACCTCGAATACTACCAGCTGGAGTAGATTGTCGACTTGATTTGCTACTCTTTGGAGACGAAGCCTCACTAGTTGGTGGGATTTTTCTCTTGCTCGTCCCTCTGATCTGGGCTGCGGGAGAACTATCCTTGGATGTTGCTTTCGGTGTCGAATTTCCTTTCTTACCCATCATCATTGAAAACGCATTCTTAGCTGATGGAGATGGCGCCTGGCTCGTATTCGTACTGGTCGCTCGTGATGATTGGCGGCTTGACTTTCTGGAACTCGGGCTGTTGCGAGTCTCTGTTAGTCGCTCGACGACCTTGTTCTCTAAGTAGGTCCTGGTGTCTGTTTTCTTGTCTCCAACTACATTGTAAAGATCTGTTTGTTCTTTCGTCATTGGGGCGTATAACACATATTCTCGTTTCTTTGGTAAGTAGTTGGCTACATCTGCCTTGATTCTGCGAAGTAGCAAAGGTTGCAAAACCTTGTGGATCTTGGAAACAAGGTCTTGACTCTCTTTATCCTCGATGAACTGTGTGGTGCCCTCCTCATCTTGCAGATCACTGAAATCGAACCACACTTCAAACGCTTCCCAGTCGAGGAAGGTTTCTGGCATTAAGAAGTGAAGGAGTGACCATAACTCCTTTAAATTGTTTTGGAGGGGCGTTCCTGTTATGAGAAGTCGAGTTGCTGACTTGAATTGTTGTAACTCTCTGAAGAGTTTGGCATCGGCGTTCTTCATTCGGTGACCTTCATCCTATATCTTGTCAATCAATAGAAACAGAGCTTAGAGCGTAGGACACTCACGACTACGATGAAAGCCCAGTCAATTTTCGAGAGGCTGGCACGGTCTCTGAGGACCATTTCGTAGCTAGTACAGACTACCGGAAATCGTTGCGAAGGGCGCCCTTTCTGATAATTCCTCATAATCTTATTGCGGAAGATTTCCTGGCGCTCCTGTGGAGTGCCATGATACATCACGAATGGTATTGTCGGAGTCCATTTCTGGAATTCGTCTTGCCAATTTGATAACGTACTCAACGGAGCTATTATCAGGTGAGGGCCGAAGTAGCTCTCCTGTTCTCTGAGTAAGGCAACAAGTGATATGACTTGAATCGTTTTCCCTGATATTCAATCAGCTTTGAATGTCTAAGTATGAGCTTGGCAGGTAAATAATAACCTAATCCCATTTCATCGGCTAATATGCCACTTAGTCCTTGTAAACATATCTCGTACATCCATGTGAGGCCTTCCAATTGGTAATCTCGCATAGTTCCGCCGCTCATAATTTTAGGTTGTTGCTTCAATTCTAAACCAGCGTCCGCCAATGCCTGGTTATCAAAGTCGCGACCGACACGACCGAGAGCTTTCGTTTTCTGGGTTAGAATATCGCTGAAGATTTTGCTCTTGCGAAGAAGCTCATCTAATTCCTTTGCTTTCCGAGCGCGTTCTTGCGGCGATAATTGAACCTTCTTGCGCTTCCTCTTCGTGGCCAATCGCTTTGCTTCTGCTCTAGTATTCTCATCTCGGGCTTTCTTCTCTTCGTTGAGCATCTGCTGCTCTGTGAAAGTTGAGGCGACAGCCATTTTTACGGTTTCTAAGTCGTCGGCTTGAGGAGGCGATGAAGGAGCGCTGGTAGGTAGACGAGACGAGGAATTGAGGGAATCAACGTCTGAAGACGACGAACGGGCCATCCTAAAAAGAAATACAGGTCGATTACGTGAGGCAACTGGGATTAAGGAAAAGCAAAAGTTACAATGATGTTATATTGGATCATGACCTAAAAGAAAAGTCAACGCTAAGAACATGCGATGTCGAGATAATAAGAGAGAATAGGAAAAAAATGATGATTTCACAACTTCGTAGCGTATGTGCTTTACTAATCTACTTGGTTTAGCGCGTCATAGGCGTTCCCGGCACCCCGGACGACGCGAGCTAGCTGCGTTATCACGCGTTAAGTAGTGTGGGGGCACGGCCGAAAACGTCAATCGACAGGGGTCGCGTAAAGGGGTACCTTCCCTAAGTACCCGCCTGCAAATGCCGTTATTCACCTGGCAGCTTGGATGTTGCACAGTTCGGATAGTCGTAAACTCTGTCCCAAGATTTGGTAAGATTCAGACCCACTCTTTAGCTCTTAGTCATCAGGCCCCACAGCCTCTCTGGCAACCTTATCTCCAAACATTCCATCATCCGTAATCCTCAATCCTACAAACCACTTTCAACAATTTTAAACCATCTTCCGAAACAAGATCTGTCGATTAATCGCATAATCTACCATTGCGATAATATTGCGATCGCGATCAACAGATTTCTAGATAGAGCATCAAGATGGCGGCCACCGGCCAGAACTTTTACGAGCTGTACCGACGAAGCAGGTACTGCGGCGACTTTCATTAATTGCTTGCATCCATAGATCCAGACCTGCGCTGACAAAATTCACTGTAGCGTTGGCACAGCTCTCACAGATACACTCGATGACTTGATTACCGAGCACCGAATAGATCCACAACTTGCCATGAAGATCTTGGCCAATTTTGATCGGGCTATAACAGAGGTTCTTCAAGATAAGGTCAAGGCTCGTCTGACGTTCAAGGTGAATATTTCTTATTTACATAGATAATGAACGCCTTGCGACAACGGCTAACATTTCTATTTCACTAATCTGCAGGGGAGCCTTGATACGTACCGATTCTGCGATGAAGTCTGGACGTTCCAGCTGAAGAACGTTACCTTCAAGATGGAGAATGGCGGACAAGTTGTGTCGGCGGATAAGGTCAAGATAGTGTCTTGCACCGCTAAGCCAGCTGGAGCTGCCGCCTAGCGACCTGATATCGCATTTTCGGAAGTTTTGTCGTTTTCTGCGAGTAACACATCCAATGAGGCGATATCGGAGTCCTTGTACTTTTACATCATAACTCATTATGCGCCCACGAACATGCGTAGAGCACGCATCTGACCATCTTCCCGACCTCCTTCATCCTCCTACAAAACCAGCACGATTTTGATGACAATTCATGGACAAGGCCGACTCCTACACATTTCCCAAAGAGCTCGATTTGATTATGGACCGAACATTCAGAGTGGAATGGCATCATTGGGAATATGGTTGATTTCTTTCACAATGAACATTCGAGGATCTTGGCATGCGGACACGGAGAGCATCATGAGTGATTTACGGCGTTTTACGGAATGGGACAACCTCAGATTGCACTGACAATCAGGATTATGCATTGCATTTCGCGTAATAAAAAAGCATTTGAACCCACTTCTGAATATGGTTTCTTGCATGAACTAACGAGTGTGATCCCTTCTCTCACCACCATGGCATACATTCACGATTAAGGATGGATGTGACAGCTTCTAGCATCGTATCACATCTCATTTTTAAGCTGGTAAGATATCATCGGGGTAAGCAGGCTCTAGTGATGCTGGTTAATAAGCTATCACTTTCCATTTGATTCATAAGCCTATTGTGAATTCAAGGATTAAAAAAAGCAATCACCTTTAGGGTAGCACCGTGAACCCCCACGTCCTAGAACATAGGCAATACTGACAGGTAGGAAATGCTGTTTCGCACGAACATATAGAAAGAACAAGCAACTATTTATCCATGTCTATTCCGAATAGCTTTCCACGCATATAGCAGGGTATCAAACCTCTCCAAGCTAGTCTAAAAACGGTCTATATCCAAGCGAGCCCATCACTCTATATCTAACCATCTTAACTCAAATTCCCCAATAGGGGCACATCCTCATCCTCATCGTCCTTCTCCACAGGTAGGATCCCCTCTTCCTGTGGCGGCACGGCACCGGACCCGCGGCCTAGCTCGGCAGCCGATACATCATCACGATCCTCGTCTCCGTCGTCATTATCATGGAACTCAACTTCGTCAGACTCTCCTCCTACCCCAGCCTCCTCCTCCGCACTTTCTTCTTTCGTTCCCCGTCCAATAATAACGTTGCCAGCAACTAGCATCGCGGCACCAACCCACCACAACGGCGGCAGGGACTCGGCGAAGATAGCTAGACCTAAAAGCGCCGTGATGACGAAGTTTGTGGACGTGTTCATAATGGATACTTGTGTCGTCGATTGCCCCTTGGCGAGGGCTTGCGTGAATAGCGACCACATGATCCCGTTAAAGACGAGGTTTAGGCCGAAGAAGGCCTGTGGGGGTTAGTTAATGCATGGGATCCAGGAAGCTAGGAAGTTGCAAGGGGGTGGAACGTTGGGGTTTTGATTTTGATGTGAATAGGCCGGTGAGTGAGTGAGTGGGTAGGTAGAGAATAAAGAAAAGTGAGGCTTACGCAGCGAACTATGACCTCGACGACCTTTTCTAGGTCTGTTAAGCCGAGAAGCCCGGAAATGCCCTGGGCTATATGTGTGGAAAGGTCATTTGTAGTTCTATAGATGTGTTAGTTTTAAAAGATTCTATATCTAGGTAGGCTTTCCTTTCTTCATATTAAAAAATCCCGAGTTATGATATAGGAGATGTAAAATTGATTTCAGCTTGATGAAATAGTATGGTTATGAGACTACAGGTTGATGAAGTGAAATAAAATGAGAGATAAACAATAAACAGAGTTGATGGTGCTCTATGGAGAGTGGATGAACGTCTATAGAAAATATATCATGAAACTCACAGCTTAGCAAAAACACCATTAAACGCAGCGCAAGCGCCACTAGCAATCGCAAACACGACCCATCGATTCCGAGTCGCCCAAGACATAGTAAGATCATCCACCGAACCGTCGCCGCTCACAATATTCCTCACACCCGCGTTTTCCTTGGCAGCGGAAACGACAACGGGCGGTTTCTTCCTTTGGCGAACGGAGGAGCTAGCGGACGTAGTCGAAGAAGTTTGGGCAGGAGTAGGAGTCGTAGTTTGAGTTTTCCGGGGCCGGGGCATTGTGGATTAAGGTGTGTAGAAGTCCGGATACGTCGGGGTGTAGTGACTGCTAGTTAGCAAGCAAGTAACTGCCCTGCCAAGCCAAAGGATACTGGGTAATGAGTAAGGTACAAAGACCAAAAAAAGAAGCGCCGCCTGACTGGAAACCGGGGCCAATGGAATGTGCCACGGGTCGATTTGGCACGCCTGGATGTTTCAGCTTACGGAGATCTGGTATGTCCTTTTTGAGAGGAGATTCGAGATTTCCAGGTATTTCTTATCGCCGAGTTGGCGTGAGTGCGTGGCCTTTTTTGTCTTGGCATTACGGATTGGGCGATCAGGGCGATTACGTGCAGCAGATATAGCGTTTAACAATCAAGTGAAATCTACTCTCACACAAAGCTTTTTCCGGATCTGATCTTGAGTTACGCAGGGGTGTAACGTGAGTAATGAGTAAGCAGTTTGAGCTGTGGCTGAGCAAGCCTGAGCTCGCCATGAGCCAGCGCGAGCCAGCGCGGCTGTACCTGATTCGTGCTTAAGCTTGCCGTGAACTAACATGAGCCAGCGTAATTAAAGGGGTTTCGATAAAGTTTTTTAAAAGTGTTTTTTATATTTGCACGGATTATAAATTTTAATTAACGTTTATATTAAACGTTAAAATAAATATAAAATAAAATTTTAAATATTATTTTAATAAATTTAAATTAAAAAATTTATTTTTATTTTATATTTTTTTAATTATAAAAATTTTTAATTAATTAAAAATTTTATTTATTTTTTTTATTAAAAATAAATTTTTAATTTAAAAATTTTTAATTTTTTTTTTAATATTATATTAAAAAATTTAATTTTTAAATAATTTAATAAATTTTATTTATAATTATTTTAATTATATTATAATTAATTAAATATTATATTTTATATTTAATAAAATTTATTTTAATTTTATATAATATTTAATTTTTATTTTATTTATAATAATAAATATTTTTATTAAAATTATTATAATAATTATAATTTATTAATATATATTAAATATAAATTAAATATATATAAATTAATTAATTATATATATATATAAAAATAAAATTTATATATTTTAATAAAATATAAAAAAAAATTATTTAATTTATTAAAATATTTTAAATATAAAATTAATTTTTATTAAATTAAT